>WFMF01000775.1:7553-38870 GCA_011033025.1 Beroe forskalii | reverse complement strand
AACCGGGGGAAAGGGTTTTTTCTGGGGTTTTAAAAAACCCCCGCCTGGGGAAATTTCCCCCCAAACCGTGGTGGGGGGGGGGGGAAAAAGGGGGGGGACAGAACCCCCCATCTTACCCCCCTTTTAATCCTTTTTCCCCCCTTCACCCCTCAAACAACAAATGAGGTCACCCCCCCATGAACATGGTGGGGGACGAACTCAAGAAGATCAGTGACAACCCTGGTAAACGGACACCCCTCTACCCCTAAGAACTTGGACGGGGAGGGGGGGGGGCCTCCTTCCCCTGGAGGTCCTCACGGTGGATCTTGGGGAAACTGAGGGGGAGGCGTTTCCCCGCGGGGGGTTTACCCCCAAAAAAGGGGGTTCAGGATAAACCTGGGCGGGAAAGGGGTGGGAACTGCGTACATAAACTGGAACCATCACGGGTGACCATGAAGGGGAAACCCTTCTCAGATAGATCAACACCAGTTAGCTGGGTTTATCATTTACCAGAGCAAAAATTCATGATGATAGAACTGTCTGGCATATCAAAGAGAGTTGCAGTGACGTTGATACATACAAAATGCAATCTTATTTGAAGACATTTTTAATTCTCATTGGAATTCACAAAAATGGGATATCTCCACTTCTTATTTTTGAGTAAATGCAATGCTAAAATGAACTCCATGTTCAGCAATTGATTGAAAGTGATCAAAGTTTGATGTCAGTAGTATACAAAAATTGAATAAGTAGCATGTAAAGTCTACTGGTTCAACAAAAATATGCTCAGATGAAAAAAATGTACATAGTTATTGAAAACTTGGGTAATAAAACACCTGGTTAGCCTTGTTAACAGCCCGCATGATTGACTAAGTGCTTTCCCTCAGCTCAACCAAGATGCTTTTTTGTATCCAAAATGAAAAATATATTGTAATTGTGCTGTAAAAATTAATTTCAATTCAATTCAATAAACTTACCCATGTATTCAAAAACCAGGTATATGTCTTTGTCGCTATTTGCAGGAATGACATTCAGTAGCTTTATCACATTGTCATGGTTTCCGAATTCCTGAAGTGGGGTTTGCTGAATATTTTAGGTGTAGTTATGGAGGTTGTAATTTGGGGAGTTTTCTGAAAAATCCCGATATTTTCACACACCAATGACAGTTCAAAATGACGTCATTATCATAACTACAGTAATGACTTGAGAAATTTGTAAACACCAAAATTTACTCCACATAACTACACCTCCTAAGTTATTCACAAAGATTTTTTACTTTTGAGTTGGAAACCAGTTATATGGGCAATATAAGAAGACATATTATACAATACTAGCAAAACCCGCGACCTCAGGTCGCTGCAGCAAGAGGAACTTCTATGAAGCTATGAACCCCTTTTAAAACAGGATCTGGTGGTCAGTCTTATTATCCGGTGTCAAGGGTCTATATAGTAAGATAGAATATCAAGTAAAGTGGGGTTTTACTAATTAAGTAAGAGATACAGGTACCTGCAAGAAGAATACTTCACGATAAGTTCTCTGAGCATCAGTAGCGTTTTGGAATGCATCAAATATTTTCTTTAATGCCACCACACGCTCCTTTTTTCTATCAAGGGCTCTCCAAACAATACCATATGCCTGAAAAGTGGCAACTTAAAACCTAAAAATATCTAGATGAATTGATTAAAGCAGAAAGAAAGGTCAAAGCAGACAAGACATGTTTGTTGTGTCTGCTCTATCTGCATACCAATTTTCATGGAGGTATGTTCTGTCTGCTTTGACCTATTCATCAGTTTCTGTTTTTAACTTTTCTGCCCAAATGGGCACTTTGGACGATGGCATCCCCTTAAACGTTTAAACTCTATGAAATATATATTCTAAAGCTCATCATGATAGCTGATAAGATCTAGATTAAGGGGGGGGTCCGAGGTCGATCTTTCTAGCCGAAGTTAAGAATTTTTGAAATCGCACCCAAACTGTAATTACAGTGTGTGAACCAACTTCCTATGTGATTTGCCAAAAACTCTGGAAAATGTGTCTCCTCCTACAGTTTTTGAGGAAAACCCTTGAAACTTGGTAGTTATGTTCTTAGGCATAAAACAAAACTTCTAATCGATTTGATTTTTGATTTAGGCCTCAAAATATGAATTTTCAAACTTGGCTCCTGTCCCAAAATGGTCAAAAATAGTGATTTTCGATTTTCAGAAATCGATATATTTTTTAAAAATCGTGCACTATTATTACAGGCGAACCCTCGATTTCAAAAATTTATGGGGAGGAAACCTACTGGTAGCTGGCATTCGGCACTACAAGAAACATCAAAAAACCAAAAAGCGTCAATCGACCTCAGACCTCAGACCTCAGGCCCCTTTCAAGACAAACAATTAACAGATAAATTTTTCATTGACACTCACTCTTCACTTCATCAATACCAAATATACTAACCCCTTTTCCTAGTCGCTTTTGAATTTCATATTTTTTGGTTATGTGGCTTTCTATACCATCAACTTTATTCTTGGAAGTAGCCATCCTCAAATGAACAGAAAAGTTTAACTAGTAAGGTATCAATGTTCAGAGTCATAATTTGATAATTCGATAATTTTGCTTAAGTACCTAGTCTATCTTATCAATGACCTATTTAAAATAAATTCTGATGTGGAACCAGCTTCCAACTAAATATGATTTTCACATGTTCACAATGGATCCATTGGATCCACCATGTCCAATGGGCATCTCCATTGGTAATCCATTATAGTCACTCAGATAAATCCATTGAACATCCAATGGATCCATAATCCATGAGTTACTACTCTGAAATTTATTATTCTGAAATTTTCTGAACCATGCAGCATATAATTATGTACTGTTACATATATGTGCAGATTGCTCAATTGATGGATGGATCAATGAATACACACAAATTTTGAGTTCAAGTGTCAACTTTTCATGCAAAAGTAGCTCAATAGTAGTTCATGTCTTCATTAAGCCCTATTGCAAAATTCTGCACAATAACAAATGATATCACTGCAAATACTTGAATTTGAACTCCAACATGGTCCCTTAAAGACTTAAGGTAACACTCTTTGGCCATAGTAAGCAGCAAGATTTGAATGAGTCATCGAAAGATGTGCATACATCATCAGTCTCAACAAACTCAATGTCAATTTTTAGTGCATTTGGAATAGATTGTCAGAGATAATTTTCTAGAGAAACTACTGCATGAGTGACTTTTTAAAGTGGTACTTATTTGTTTTTGAAGACAATTTGGGATAAAGATAACCAGTTTTTACTGATTACCATGTTTTCTCAGCCCATTCTACATTGGATTTTAATTTCTTATTGCACTGTTTGAGACTGCTACAAATTTCATTTCACAAGTGGAATGTCAGAACATGTGGAATGTGGATTGTGGATGCTAACCCAAGCAAATGGATTGTTTTCCATTGGATTGAAATAATCCTAAGGTGGTGCTTTGAGCTCAAAAAGGATATTTCCCAGATAGGACAGTTGTTAGGTGGTTTCATCATTCCCTGTTGATCAAATGGACTGATCAAATAAAACACACATAATGTGGTACCTATATCACTATTTCATTCATTGCTACTTAATACTCTCTTATCAGTACCTTTATCAGCATCCAATGGCTTATCTATAGAGTTGTATGGGTAATGGGTATACTACAAACATAACAAAATACTGCATATCGATTTTCTAGTTCAAGGATTGACATAAGAGGCAGAAGAGAATAAACTGTGAATCCTCAGCAGTTTCCCTACAGTTGTAAGGCAACGGTGGAGCAATGTCGATTTTTGAGCCGGGGAATTTTTCCCTCGAAAATTAACGCTAATTGAATCATGGTAATTTAATTATAGCAGTCCAACAACATTTTGATCCCAAAAGACGAACAGTAACGTAGTTGTATGAAACATTAGCCTCCCAGTCCCAAGGTTGTTTGTTTTCCTAAAGCAATCAGGTCAGACCAATATCTACATGTTCTCATGTTGCAGCATATCAAAAATGATAGGCATATGGAAGTGACATCATAATATTGTGTTATTGAACTGAATTTCCGATTGGTAAAACCGCCTATCAAATGAAAAAGTCGTGTTCACTTACAGTAACCACACTGAATGTAGTTTGTATCGGTTAATGATGGTCATAATCCTATTTGGTCAAGGTAAAGTAGCCTTGAAATAACAAAAGCAAATTTTTACACAATTATAGATTGGCCAGAAAGTGTAACTTGAAAAGTAAGGCTCAAAGCTGGACACAATTTGCGATTTTATATAAGAAGGTTGAAAATTTTGTCAAATTTGAGCCGGGGAAAAAGGATACTTTTCCCTGGCTCCATGAATAAAGCCGGGGAAAAACCCCCCTGTCCCCGGCTCCTGCTCCACCCATGTTGTAAGGTTTCCCTGCCATCTGCGATGTAGATGTCCCATCAGCAGGTGGCAAAGGGAAATGGAGGGGTTTCAGCCCACCATACCCCTCACAGCTTACAACTGCAAGGCTGGGCCACCCAGGACTCTGGGAGCAACACAGTTTAGAGGGAAGGGAGAGGAAAGAGTACAAGAGTTCAGTAGAGGTAAAAGATCAGTGAGTGCTAAGATTAAAACCTGAAAGTTAACGTTAAAATGAATGGGAGGTTGCAGGCCTCAGCCTGTCCAGTCCCACATTTAGTCCCAGGCTAATCGTATAGTAAGTTGCTTGAGGTCAGCAACAAGCTGCACAACAACCCAGTACAGAATGTGAAGAACCTGGTGGACCAATACCTAAACAAATTGATCTAAAACTATATTGCTATCTAAAATGGCTATCTAATATAGCAAGATTTACACTTTTAAGGTGTTACTATGTGTACAAGTACAAGTGATGTCCAGCACCAAGAAATGAAAACTTTGGTGAAGCAAAATTGTTTCATTTCTTGACAAAGGACTTGGGATTACCAGCACAGGACAGCTAACTATGGCAGTGCTGTTGCATGAATCAGTGTGCTTAATCAAATGTCTTGTGTGGCACATGACCGATTACAAAACCACATCTTACAGTGTTGCAGCGGAGCTCATTGATGCTCAGAAGACTTTCATCAAACTCCAGCCAGAACCATTTTCAGTGAAGAATGAGCAGATGGACAGTATCAGGACTACTGTTGAGACATCAGTGTCAATCACAGTGAAGAAGAAGATCAAATCCTACAGTGCAGCAGTTCAAGGCAGTGAAGGAGAGTCCTGTCAGCCAGACCATGTTGAAAAAGGTGGTTCAGGACGCCATTCAAGGAGAGGGCCTTGCCATGAATGTCATGATCTTTGACCTCAAGGCAGAGAATGATGAGGAGCTGAATGCCAAGGTTGGTAAGATGTTCCCAGTCAATTGGAGAGAAGTCTTGTGTTGAAGTCTGCCATGTTAGAAAGAAGTCAGGTAAAGATAAAGATAAAGATAAAAGGTGAAGTCACAAGACCTGTTAAATTCACCACAGCATCTTCAACCCTTGCTGAGCTGCTACTAATCAATTCAGGCAATCTCTGATTGCTTGAGACGTACAAGGTAGTGTATGCAAATCCATACAGGTGCTTGGAGGAGAGGGAACAGTGGAGGGTGCTGGTGAAGTCCAGGGTGAAGCAACTGTCGGAGGAGGAAAAGCAATAAAGACACTATATCGGGAATGGTAAAGTGTGGTGTTCCAAGGAATACTTTTTTTTTCTTTTTCTTTTTTTGTTCCAAGGAATACTACATAGTGAATTGTGATTGACGTGATATTTAGGATGAGCAGACATAGTCATTGTGATATTATGATCCAATTTCTTATCTATAGAGGTGTATGGGTATACTACAAACATAACAAAATACTGAATATCGATTTCCTAATTCAAAGATTGATATAAACTACGAACAGTGACGTAGCCAGAGGGTATGCAGACTATGCATTGCATACTCTGAAAAAGTCCCTTGCATAGTCTCAAATTTTGGGACAACATCTAATCAAAGCTAATTAAGCTTAATTTTACTTCCAGATGCATACTCTAGAAACATTTTGCATACCCTGGCCTCGAATTCTAGCTACGTTACTGACTGCGAATCATCAGCAGTTACCCTACAGTTGTAAGGTCTCCCCGCCATCTGCAATGTAGGTTTACCATCAGCAGATGACAAAGGAAACGGAGGGGTTTTGGCCCACGTACCCCTCACAGCTTACAACTGCAAGGCTGGGCCACCCAGGACTTTATAGTGTGATAGTGTGTGAATCCCAATGATTAACTATACTCATAACTCAGCAGATGAAAGATGTGCCAGTCATGTGATGTCACCAAGCAATGTCAAATGTTACACAGATGACATAACAGGCACATCTCAAATCCGTCGCGTATAGGTTCTACAATGTTGGTACACAGGACTTAGAAATCCAGATGAGTATTTAAATTGAATTACTATAAGAGATAAGATAAAATAAAATTAATGGTATTTGACCATCATATTCCTAAATTCAAAAGCTAAAGCAAGTTCCGTTCTATGTTTGGCTCACGATCACATTTGCACTTTACAGTTCCCTTGCAGTAAAAGTATATAATAAAAGTATTTATGTATTGTCAGAAGCGGACGTTGCCTGGCCCAAAAAAATACGGGTCAGACTGCAATCGTAGGATGATACCCTACCCTCGCGCGCGGCGCAACGTTCCACATTTGGACGTACTCACTTTGCAACCATAGCCATCCAGTCAGAAGAAATAGACGGGCAACGTCCGTCGAGTCAGACAACGGCTAGTAATGTAACCAAGACCCTGGTTACGCGCGCGGCAGGCTTCTTAGAATCTTAGAGAAAAAACATTTTCTCCAGTTTAAGGGAAAACGTTTGTCAATTATATCCCTGTTATGTTCACGTTGAACGGCGCGCTACCCCAAGTTAATGCTAAACACGTATATCCCTGTTTGCGTTGCGCGCGCGCTTCCCCAGAACAGTAGGGAAGCGCCGCGCGCGTTTAGCAACCTAAGCCCGCCGCATAGGTGTGTGTACGCGCCGCGCGCGACTATAACAGGGGTATAAGTGTTTAGCAACCGTCAATCCAAGGAAAATATCGAAAATTAGATATATTATGATTTTGTAATCAACCACCGAAACCTTCTCCTATAATCATCATTTGCTAAACACGTATATCCCTGTGTGGCTCGCGCGGCGCGCTTCCCCAGCACAGGGAAGCGCGCGGCGCGTACACACACCTATGCGGGCTTAGGAAAATCATCATTAATCAGAAACCTTCTCCATGTTATCGAATTTCATCATTTGAAAACAGCCTGCTCCTGCGATGATTATCTAATATGTTAGCAATTGCTATGTAATGATCCTGGCCACGTATGTGTTCTGGTCCTCATATTTGCTCTAACCAGATCCCTAGTTTTGTGACACCCCTGGTTAGGGGAATCCCCATATCTGTAGTAGTGTAGTGGGTATTTGTCTTGTGCAATCTGTTCTTTCAGTTCTTTGTGAATCTGAACCCATCCACCACAGTTTTTTATTGATTGATATCAGATTTTATTAGTTTATTATTATTATTATTTGATTCTGTTATTGTGATACACTATCCATCATTTATGGTGCCTTCTCAAGCTATATAATATTCTACTCTCTTCGGAGAAAAAAAGTTTTAGAGGCACCTTGCTTGTAAAATTGTCAGATGATTCATCTTTGGCTGCTGGTTCCAAATTTGCCTTGACAGATATACTGTTAAGAGTAAATAAAAAATTATTGTTTAGCTAAATTATTGTCTAACTAAAGTGCATGATTTCTTGTTGGATATGTCACAGAGGTGATATCATTTCTATCTATTAGACGTGCATTAGACTGGCACCCAGACAAAGTGGCAACCAGATCTATGCCCCTATTTTTAAGGGAAAAACTGCTCAAATCGACCAAAGTTTTCATGAATGCAGACATCGGCATTTGGCCAACCCCCCCCCCCCTCCCATACGTCCAGACTCCCCCCTATAACTCTTTGCGGACCTCCTTTATGGATGGCCCCTTGATCAAATGGAATTGTCAACGGATCAACTTCATTTGATCAACTGTGTTTTACACACAAAATCTTTGAGCAAGTAGGGAAATAATAATAAAAGTTGCTTATTCAACCATGATTTGAGTCATTTGGTACCAATAAAACACATCCCCTCTGGAATCATATTCTCCCTAGGATCTCTGCTACATTCAAACCCAGAGACTCAGGAATCCACTTCTCCAACTACACATCCTCAAAACCTTCCCCTCCCACTCCCACCTAGACCTCACTGAACAGGCTGCCATCTCAAAAAGGAAACTTACATGAACAGGACAGACAGGGCACCCAAATGCAGTCCCCTCTGGAATCATATTCTCCCTAGGATCTCCACTATATTCAAACCTAGAGACTCAGGAATTCACTTCTCCAACTACCGACACCACTTTTTGTCTTGTTATAATATTTTTGAATTGTTATATTTTGATTTTCTTGTCACAGCTGCCACCCACCCACCACCCTTTACCCTCCCTTGACACCACTCAATCCCTCATATTTAAACACTGCTCCATTCTTCACTCTCAGCTGACGACGATAATCACATGAATTTCAAAAGCTTCTGACAACAATTTTTTTGTATCAGTTATCTTGTTTAAACTTCAATCCCTTGAGACATCAGTTGTTTAAAGGGAGTTGATCAATTGACAAATTCCATTTGATCAGCCAATGTACTCTATATGACCCTGATATGTGTGCTCATCAGTTATTGAATTGAATGTGTGAAGTCTTCCAGATTGATGCATTGAAGAAAGTTTCCTTCATTATTTGAACGTTTTATCTGTTATATTTCTCTGGATGTTTAAGTTCAATTATTCATCTTGCTATTTTGAAATGATTGTCAATTTGAAATAAAAATACTCCATTGTTATTTTCAGTTAATGGAACAAAGTAGATAATGCGAAGATCAGCAGCACCATCTTCACTAAATCCTGTGTCTAATAAAAGATTCAAGTTTAATAGCCCTGTCTGCAAGGATAACAAATGTAGTCCTACATCATCTCCACAGAGAAAGCTTGAAGACAGTGAAAGTTATCTTAATTTGTTGTGTCATAAAGGAAACAAGGATGATGCCCTCAACTGTGACAAAGAAAATGAAATGCCAATGTTATTAAAAAACAAGTTAGATAAAGGGAATCAGAACTTTCAATTCAATATCAAAAGAAATACAAAGGTAGAAGTTTTTCGCAAAAAGGGATTAAAGTCTGAATCAAAATGCCAAAAAGAGCTCTCTCACATGGAAATAAACATAAGATGTTATAAAGTTCTGTTCACCAAGTATGGTATAGGTTGAATTTTGTATTAAATCCTAATTTGTTGTCCAATGTAATCATGGTAATAGTATTTAGGGGGGCTAAGGCCATGAAATTTGGAAAGCTTAATTAACTTTGAGACAATGTTTGACCCATAGGTCCACCCGGTGGACCTTTTTTTGGGCTGGGTTTGAAACTCACCAGTGCCACCACTATACAGTTTTCTACCTGACAAAATTTATTTCAATTATAAGGCCAAAAACCACAAAAATTGACAATATTTGTATAATATTTTGTTTTTCAACTTTTCACCTCCACTTTTAGTGCTATTTCTCAGGCTGTGATGAAAAGTTTTGCAAAATTATTCATTGTGTGAATCAACCATTTTCTAAATTTATTAGAACAAAAGTTTCATTTTCATACATAGGACCTAGCACTTGGAATGATCTATAAGGAATGATTGCATTGAGATATATTTCAAGTATATATTTCATTATTTTGAATTTGCTTTTGACGAAATTGATTGATATAATATATAATCATTTTGATTTTTCAGGCTTTCAAAGAAAAAACATAAAACATGGGAAAATGATGGTACAATTTTTGTGAAAAATAATGTGATAGAATTGAAAGATGAACAAAGTAAATCTTTGGCAAAGAAGACTCAGTGCAGCAAAGCAGAAATAGATGCAATTCAATGTGGGCATTCACTTGTGATTGGGGAAAAGATGTATTGATTGATGAAGAGGTTTCCTAGAAAAGTCACACCTTCTGATAAAATCTAGAAGTAGGCTCTGCTATTGATTCTTCTATCAATTCTAAGAAACCTATTCTAGAAACTCAAAAATTTCAAAGTACACAGTTTACTGCTAATAAACTCACTGGACTATCAAAGCCTAAAGCACGGCATGACCCAAATGCTGTTAATGCTATAGTTCTATCAAATGAATCAATTGATTCTACTGCTGTTGTTTTGGATCCTTTCTTGTCTAGTCAGATGAGGCATCACCAAACTATAGGCACAAGTTTTCTATATCAATGTGTGATGGGGTATAATGATGTAGGAAATGGTGTCATTCTTGCTGATGAAATGGGATTAGGAAAAACGCTTCAATGTATTGCTTTGATATGGACATTATTGAAACAAGGTCCTAGGGGTTATCCAGTTTGTAAAAAATGCATCATAATATGTCCCAGTAGTCTTGTGAACAATTGGAAAAATGAGTTTAAAAAGTGGCTTGGCAATGAAAGAATAAAAGTTTGGGGTATCACTGCTGGTGAAAGTTCTGTGAAGGACTTCACTAGTTCACCCCTATATTCTGTTTTAGTTATAAGTTATGAGATGTTTAAGAAAGCACTAAATGAGATAATTGATATTGAGTGGGGTTTGATAGTTTGTGATGAAGGTCATAGATTGAAAAATACTAATGGAAAAATTTGTGAGGCTCTTAATCAGCTACCTTGTAAGCGTCGTGTTATTCTTACTGGTACACCTGTGCAGAACAATCTAAAGGTTTGTAGCTTCAATACTTTTTCTGATTGACTGATATTTTGAATTATTATGTGGCAATTACAGTTACCAGTGTGTTGAAATTCAATTTCACAAAGTGCTCTAGCATAAGCGAGCGAGTTACAACAAATTAAAACACAAGGTTAATCGTCTTTACTTTAAGTTTCATGGGTAAATTCATACCCAATCGTCAGAAGACAAGTAACATGAAAATAATGGCAAAATGATCCCGATCTACTCCTTTATAAAATCCATCGTTAAAGTTCAGCAATAAATTGAAATAAAAGATTCGTTTTTAAAAACAACCCCACTTTGAAAAAATTAAACATTTAAACACTTTTAGGTCTCAAGTTAAAGCAAAATACCGTCGGCTGAGTATTCGTATTAATATCACGAAAGTTACTACTACGAGCCGCAGCCGAGAGTGTACTCTACTAAAACTTAAAACCATAAAGTGTAAAATGTAAAATTATAATGCTCTCTAATAAAAATTTGCGTTTATGTCGGCACTTAGAAATAAATTCAGTCTTTTTATTTAAAAGTTTTGATTGTCCTTAAATTTTATGATTTGGAGCTTCTCGCTCAGGCAGAGGTCACAGTTGAGCCGTCCGTTCTGATAGGGCCTGGCAAACTGCAAGATCTTCCACTGCAGCACAGGGGTACGACCTTGGTCCTTCATCTCCCAGAACTTCTTGGAGAGTTCGGTGTCCTGTTCGTGCTCCCTGTACTTCATTGAACTCTTGTGCTTCGAGATCCTCTTCTTTACTTCCGGCTCTGATATGCCTATATAGGAGAATGATTGAGTTGTGTCAGATATGGTAGCATGATAAACAACTGCTTTGGCACGACACTGACCATCCAAGGGACACTGCTCTTTGTTCCTGCAGTTGCAGGGCAGTGTCTGATTCTCTTCTGTTCTGTCTAGGATCTTTCTGTTGTGCGATTTTATCATACTTCCTATATTTGGGGTACAGGAGTATGACAGCTTGATAGTATTCCTGTTCAGTATCTTGTGGAACTTGTGTCGTGCTGGGAAGTGCTTTTCCAAAAGCTTGAAAAATTCCTTCCCGATCTTTGTAGTGACATTTTCACTGAAGGGAGGGTTAAACCATATGATAGCCCGCCTACGTCTTGTCCTGGTGTGGTGAGGGGTGGAGGTGCTTTGGTCCCACTGCAAATGGCCACTTTTCTGGAGAGCATCTTGGTATATGATTTTACTATCATTAAACACCGTCTCGTTGCTAGAGATTGAGTTTAATCGATTGTTTATCATAGGGACCAGGTTCTTTTTGATGGAAGGTGGGTGGTTGGAGTCTTTGTTGATGTAAAGGGGAGTGTCGTTGGGCTTTCTGTATGGTTTATATGTCCCGTTTGTCAGGTCGAGTGTCACATCCAAGAAATGAGCAACCAACAAATCCGTCTGAACTGTGATTTTTAGTCCCTCGTCCTTGAAACACTTGTGAAGTTTCTTTCGGATGAGGTCCATCTGTCTTCCACTGCTCTTTGGTACGGCAATGAGTCCATCATCGCGGTAAAGACCAGTGTACTGGGGTTCAAGGATGTTGGAAATCTTGTGCAAGAGGTACAGTCCGACGATCTCACAACATTCAGCACCATCATATGACCCCATGGTGATGTCAAAGAGGTCATTGGTCTTTTTCACCCAACAAGAGTTCTCGTTGAATAAAAGAGCCTTTTTTGCCTGTTTGATGATGCCTCTATCAGATTGGGAAATCGTGCAGTGCAACTCTGCGAAATCCAGGGCCTTGTCGAGGAGTGTCTCTGTGATCGATGGGTAGAAAGTCTCTATGTCCAACTGAATGAATCGTAAGTCTTTGTCGTGTGTTGCAGTCAATCTTTGAAACCAGTCTGTCACGTCTTTTGTCTTTCTCCATTGGTTGAATCCCAAGCTGCTGTTCGTGTTGCTGATGGCCTTTTCTAAAATTTGTTTACTTACTTTGCCGAGATCTGTCTTTGAAGGGTTGATAAGTCGGCAGCTTGGGTTAGAAGGGAAGTTGGCCTTGTGGTCTTTTACAGTTATTCATAAGAATTGAACTATTTGCGTGCTTTATTGATTGGCAAATATTTTATTTTTTGGAACATTTACCTACCTACCTATGTCCAGTTGTTCTTCAATAAAGCTACTCCACAAGGCAGATGCCTCTTTGTCTATATGCCAAAGGAGAGAGTTCAAGTTTGCATGGGTGTAGCCTCAAACTGGCGGGGTATCAGGAACAGACATCAGGAACTCAGTTAATCCCATTTTGAAGAGGTCCATATTTTGAATGCTGTTGAGGTGATATGGGATGGAATTCCACAACTCAAGACTCATGACAGAGAAGGAATTCACATATGTGGTTTGGTGAAATGCCAATGAGTTCTTGCTGCAAACTGGGATTTTAGCCATGTTGCAAAGGTGGGGACAAGAGACAAATTCAACTTTGAGATCATTGCTTGTCTTTGTTGAAGTGATAACAAAGATAATGCCTCCAGAGTCCAGGTGTTCCCAGTAATTGAGTTCAGACATTCTACTTGTTTAGTTATTTTAGCAGTGAAAACCTTCTGGCCGTTTTCAATTTCTTGTATGTCTCCAGTGACAATGAACAAGCTTCAAACCATTGACTTGTACACTGTAAGGATAATCTCAGGTGAGTGGGAATGAAAGACACTCAACACCCAAGCCAGTTTTTGGCAAGCCTTGCTTGTAATATCAAGGATGTATGGAGTCCAAGACAGGTTAACCGCCATTGTCACGCCATTTACATTATTTTTTCAGGAATTTT
Organism: Beroe forskalii; assembly: GCA_011033025.1. Classification (NCBI taxonomy): domain Eukaryota; kingdom Metazoa; phylum Ctenophora; class Nuda; order Beroida; family Beroidae; genus Beroe; species Beroe forskalii. The sequence goes on along the minus strand of WFMF01000775.1, from coordinate 25,309 downwards.
ACAGCTTGGTTGACTTTGTAAATCCTGAAATATTTGGGAATAAGAAAGCATTCAGTAGGGATTTTGCTGACCCTATTCAAGCATCACTATTGCCTAATGCTTCCCAATCCCAAAAAGAAATTGGAAAAGTATGTTCAGAGAAACTTTCAGTCATCACATCCAAATTCATTTTGAGAAGGTTTGTTTCATTGTACAGAGATGTTCTTTAAAAATTCAGTTTACCAAAGGTATACATCATTGTCAGTAAGATTATTTACAGTACCAAAGTGATCACTGCTCAGTAAAAAGCAAGGCAAAAATTTGAAAAGGATTCTTAGAGGTTGCCTCATGTCAAATTTTGATCACAATGAGATAATGCAGAATTTAACGTGAGAATTGCTTGTAATGAAAAACAAGTCTCCAGGACAAATATTTCCAGGACAAATAAGATTAATGAAAAGTTCCTTCCAAGAAAAGAAGAGCACATCATTTTTTGTAGAGCAAGTGAAAGTGTGAGGGAGAAATATTTGAAATTGCTACAAGTTACAGATCCTTCAACTTTGCCAAGTTCTGTCTTGTTTGAAGTAAGTTATTGTCTAAGTGTCTTCAATTTTCCCTATAAACTTAGAGTAAGTTTTATTTCATAAAACTATTCAATACCCAATATTTGCTACTGTATATCATTATTTCCTTTGTGCCATGTCATACAATTTCATTTTGTTATTCAAAATTTGTCGTTATATAATGTAAGATCATGCAGCCATGATAATTTGTTTCAGCTGATAAACAAGTTGAAGAAGTTGTGCAATCACCCATGCTTGATAGACGAAGAAGAATCTGGTATTAAAGAAGTGAATGTGTCAGAAAGCAGTAAACTTGTTGTGGCATCTGATATTATCATGAAACAGACAGTAAAGGGGCATAAAATGGTATTGGTCTCAAACTATACTCAGGTTGATATAATAATATGTCTGATTTTCAACTGGTCATGATTAAATTATAAGTGAAATCATAGTTTGTTAGGCAGACTGTTTGTTGCCCAACAGGCAGACTGGAGGTTCGCCGACTTCTCCTAGAGGACCACTAGAGGACCACTATAGAGGACCACTAGAGGACCACTGGAGGACACTAGAGGGATTAGCGTATATACAGCTTCGTTCATGTCCTCAAATGGTTCTCCAGTGGTCCTCTAGTGTCCTCCAGTGGTCCTCTAGTGTCCTGTAGTGGTCTCCTATAGTAGTCCTCTAGTGTCTTCCAGTGGTCCTCTAGTGGTCCTTTATAGTGGTCCTCTATAGTGGTCCTCTATAGTGGTCCTCTAGGGGAAGTCGGCGAACCTCCAGTCTGTCTATTGAATTATTTAATTCTCCAGACTCTCGATTTACTTGGTTATCTCTGTGACTCGTTGAATGTACAATATCATAGACTAGATGGTAAAACACCCCAATCAAAGCGGCAAAATATGGTGGATTTATTCAACTCATCTTACGATAAGTGAGTATGCTATATTTCATATGAAGTTGTGAACATTACTCGGCACTTGTTGCAAAAATGTTGGGCTGTATGCTTTCATCATGGTAGATCTGATTAGATTACGATCGCCAAGCTGCTTAAGATGTCAAATGATGTAGGGTTATTATATGCTTACCTGGTCAAATAACGAATTAAACTATAGTAATGCTGTATTCTGATTGCTTATTTGCCATTTTGTAAGCCATTGACATAGTTCTATATATTATGTATACATCGCAATTCATCAAAAAGTGTCGTCTAATACTTTAATTTGGTCGAATAATAGTCCAGCAATTAATCAATTCCCCTGTATAAACCCTCGGTTATTTCAGGAGGATGGTATTCTTACTTAGCAGCAAAGCTGGTGGAGTTGGGTTGAATCTGATTGGTGGAAATGTCATGGTTCTATATGACATTGATTGGAACCCGGCCAATGACCAACAAGCCATGGCACGAGTGTGGAGGGACGGTCAGCGTCGTGAGGTGGAGATATACAGGCTCATTACAACTGGGACCATCGAGGAGAAGATCCTTCAGAGACAGGTTTTCTAAATGCCATATACTTCGCAATTTCATGCTATCTTTTGATCATATCTGAGTTTTGACCAGAATTTCGCCCTTATAATGGAATCTGCAGTCGAAAGTTTGTTCAATGAAATCCACAATCATCAACGTCAGAGGATCCTGTACTTCGTTATTTGAGTTTTTTCATTCCATTTTTGACACTTATAATCCTCTCAGATCAGGAAACAGGGTCTGAGTAGCTGTGTTGTTGACAATGAACGAGAGGAGTGTAGTTTCTCTCTTGATGATCTGAAAGATATTTTCTCCTATGACTTTGAGACAGATTCAATGACCCACGATCTACTCAACTGTTCATGTGGTGGCTCTTACAGGTTTAATGCTGTGGAGTTGAATCAAGTTGTAATAATTCAAGTTGTAATAATTCTACCTACTCGGGTGTCCCAAATTTAAATTATCAATTCAGCATGGTCATTATTTTGTTTTTATTCTTTTAAGTCTTTTGAGCGCAACTGTTATCACGTCATCATGGTAACCCTCTATCCTAGTGTTATGTTCAGGCCACAGGAAAAACCAGATGGGACAGAAGACTCTGCAAAGGAGAGTGATATGATGGCTGAACTCATGACATGGGAACATACTCATCATTCTAATCCGAACATCTCCCTTGAGTTTGTCAAGCGGAAATCAGCTTGCAAGTAATAAAGTTATCAAATACCTACTACCTAATTACCTAGTCATCTAGGGTAAATTTTGGTTATATTTTTGGTTATATTTTTCATACTATAATATTTGCATTTTATGACAGGTAATAAACTTAGCAAGTTTAATAAACTGATAAAGTTGTGAATGTTCATACAACCAAAAGATATTGTTTATAACTGAATTCAATAAAATAGACGCAATCGTCGATGTTTCAATGTACAACATAGGAACCCTAGGAATGACCTGAATTGACTTGTTTAGAATAAAATAAAAGATAAATTTCTATTATTATTTTTGTTTTGATATCATGTGTAATGTACCTTTTAAATGACGTTAATAAATTTTTAAATTAATGTTGCCAGAAATAAAAATACTTTTTGTTATTTTCTCCACCGTTTTCATCATTATTATCATATCTTTCCCGATCCTGTTCAGATAAATTCGATTTGACGTCAGTTAGAATGTTAGATTATGTTTCTTGCCATTCCTGGAAATCCATGAATTATTTACCTATTGAACTCCTAACTGTTCAAATTTCTATGCTACTGTGGTAGGAATCTTTAAGACATTTATTTTAAACTGTCAAATAGTATGGAGCTTGGTACAGCAGATCGTGGTAACTCGTGAGCCCATCCCTCGCCCCCCGAATCCAACTAAGCCGTACATCCTACATGAGTGCCTCCTAACCCAATGATGGCAGAGTTTAACGAGCTCCTTCTGGCCTTGCCTAGGGCTGGACCTGAAACTCACCTGGAGTTCTGGAATCAAGTTGCCAAGTAAGTTAGGATGATTGAATGTGAGGAACAATGGCTTTCTTTACTCATTAGATCTTTAGTAATAGTGACTTTAAAGTGAGTCTCAGTTCAAGATGGAGGGCATTCTTCGTCGACCTTATGTGCATAACGAGCTATCATATCATTCATCTTCCACACTCTTCAGCTTCCACACTCTTTATTTTTACCCCATTTAATCTTGACCAAACAACCCCTTGACAGGATTGGCAGCCATGACAGTCCTGCCAGAGAAACCCTGGAGAAAGCGTTGCAGTCACGTGACATTGAGAAGATCATGATGAGTGACATGGACAGCTCACTCTCTAACGTGAGGTGCGCTGTGGTGCTCGCTACAGGCTACTGTCTGGCTAGACCTCAACTAGCTAGGTAAACTTACCTTGTAATGCACTGGATTTTCTTGCTAAATTCATTACATACATGATTTGAATTACCAATTTTGTCCCGTATGCCAAGTTCTGAGTCACTTCTTTTAGTGAGAAATACTCCCATATACTCACCTGAAATTGCCATGTTCTTCTAGACACCTGGACACGAAGTCACTGATAAAGAAGTTGGTTGGTGTGCCCAGCACTTCCCAGTATAACAAGCAGCTGTGCATCAAGTGCGTGTGGGGCATTGCAAATGTCAAGCAGACAGATGCTCTCAAAGACATGGGGTGCGATGTCCTGGAGATGATGTGTGATATTCTCAACCAGAAGGTTTGGGAGATTATTACAAGTTGCCGAGTTTATGGTTGAGCGAATCTATTGAATTGACTCAATACTTACCATTGAGATAATATGCTCTATGGTAACAAAAGATCAAATTCTCCGGGGACCGGGGTTCTGCTTTTAATTTTAGTCCAGTCAAAAATAAGATCGTTCAGGGGTGAGTTATTTACTAACTTGCAGCAATGACTTAGGGTGTATTTTGATTAAACATGGTCCCAGAAGCTACCAAACCAAAATCCCCTCAAATCCGGTCGGCATTTCCAAGATATGGCCACGCCCTTTTTTGACCGTTGGAATTTTTGGTGAAAAAATTTTTTGAGCATTATAGGCATGGTAATAATAATAAACTAAATTCACTTATTTTTGCCGTGGCCATTTTATCGTAAGAATAATGGTCAAAAATACAAATTTAAAAATTTTGAGCTATACATGCAAGATTATACACTTAACCCACTTATTTTTGAACGATCATTAATAATGATCGTTCAAAAATAAGTGGGTTAAGTGTATAATCTTGCATGTATAGCTCAAAACTTTTAAATAAGTAAACAAAATACCTTCCTACGGTTTATATTAAAGGAAAATGGTTCCAACACAAATAAATGGAAGTAAAACGCCGAAAAAGCCATTTTTCGGTTTTTTACCTGTATAAGAAATCCCGAAAAAAGGGCGTGGCCAGGAGGCGGCTTTTCCCGATCGAATTTTGACTTGAAATTTTTTATGGTGTTTCTTGATGTCCTGGAGCAACTTATCCACATTGTCTTCTATTGATTTGATGAGAAAAATGATTTCTGAACCACCCTAATCATTATATTATCAAGTCGGAAGAAGAAGGAAAAAAGCAACATCTATAAGCTGCGAGAAAACCACTTTGCCTGAATGGGGAGGTTACCTCATAAACGTCTTTAGCTAGGAAAAGTCAAAGTTCACATCTGGTGAAGTAAGCACGATTGAGAGAGACTTGTTCCATCGGGTACTATAAGGGTGCAACCTCAATTTACTTTCAGCATTGCAACTCAACCACGAAGTCCTGTCTTATTGCTTCTCAACAATAATTATGTTATTAAACTCTTTTAACTCCTTTTTTCCTGAAGTATGTGTCTTGGTGCCACTTGGTTAGTGCTACCCTTCTATTATTCAAGTTTATAAATATTCTACAGACTAACAGTAATATTACAATTATCTTTTAGCATCATGTTTTGTCCCAAGGAGCTTCAATAAACTTCGGACCGTTGTTTCAATTCCCTAAAATATATTTGGAAATATAAGACTGCGCTATATAATAGCTCAGTATTAAGTATAGTATGCTTACAGTGCGCTGGAGGCACACCAATAACTATTGTTGACGTCATATATAATTTAACGTCACTCCAACATAATTTATTACGAAATAAATATTATTTATATATATATTTATATTTGTACTAGCAGGCCCGTCGGGCCTGCTTTGACACAGCTCACTCGGCGCTGCTTCGCAGCATCTCGTTCGCAGACTTCAACAATTGCAATTGAAATTAGTGAAAACTTTCTACTACATCGAAAAATTCAAATCAGAACCTAAGTTACATGTTCAGGAGAGTAACGTAGTAAACAACGCAGGAAATGAAATTCAGACACTTCACATGTTACCATCGCCATAGCTTCCGAACTGCTCTCATTTTGAGAGGGTGCCCTCTCATGCCCTCCTTTTGCCCTCCTTATTGGGCTTTGCCCTCCGAGCCCTCCGTTTTGCCCTATTTTAGGCCCAACCAGCCCTCCCAAAATAGGTCGTATGAAAGTATTCCAATGACCCCCTATGATCCCCTACTGAACCCCTGCTGATCCCCTCCTAGCACCCTGGTGAACCCCTGCTGACCCCCTGGTGAACCCCTACTGACCCCCTGCTGATCCCCTCTACTGAACCCCACTGACCCCCTGGTGAACCCCTACTGACCTCTGGTTACCCCCTGCTGAACCCCTACTGACCACTTTCTGATCATTGTTTCAACTCTTATCATGAGTGATAAGAGCCCTAAGAGTTGAAACTCTTTGAATTTTACTTTGCCTTATCATGACGCTTCACATGTCAATGACCAGTCGACCGTTGCACCATAAACACACCTAAAATTCACGGTCTTAAATACAGTAGGTCTTTATGGGCGGTTTCCAAGAAAGGACCAGAATTATTTATAGTAAGATTATTGAAAATTGTAAATTTTGATGACAAAGTGTTGATTAAAAACTTTTCAACTTAATGGCTTCCCTATACTACTTGCCCGAAGGTATTCCTAGCAGTTTCTGGCTGCAGTTTCTGGCTGCGGCTAGCATTGAATACGATGATATTAAACGTAACTGGAGAAACCTGCCCTTAGCGATTCTTTGAACTTTTGAAGATATTTCTCAAGTCTCACTACTGTAGTCAACAAGATTCAACACTGGAATTGGGATAGCCTTAGTTCGGTAGTAATTGCTGTATTGAGCACTTGAAACTATGTATCAGAAAACGATAGGCTTCAGACCATGGATTCTCGGAATTTTCAACTATTTCACGAACTGTGTGCATAACTTTCATATTTCAAATAATAACCGTTTTCCTCCGATAACAAAATAAAGTTATCCGTGATAAACGTTACTACGTAGTATAAAACGTCCTCATCTTAGGAATATTTCGGTCACAAGTTCGTCATGTCATTTTCAACCTGACTTTGGATGGTTTATCATAACTATATCGTTTGCCCACGAAGATTTACGGAAACAATCAACCTGTGGATCTGAGGATCATCGTGTAACCTGCAGCTTACAACTTGTATATTTTAATCTACAAACTTCAGTACAGAAGTGCTACATAGTTTGGACCGTGCATATCTCAGGGTTAGGAAAGGGCATCATAATATGAACCATTATACTAACAACGTAAATATGCAAGTATACTATCACTATGTCATTTAATAACGTCACTATGATCACAACTATGATTCAATTGCCTATAGTTCATCAATATGCAGATTCCTCCCATGCCATTACACACTTTTTCGACTTCTCATAGCCATAATTTTTACTATTTTGCTTAAAAATACTAAAAGGTACTAAAATGTTTTATTCATTGATTTTACTCTGAAAAGGGTGAATTTCAGGAAAATTTCTGTCTAATGAACTAAATTTTGACCTCCATTCTATCAATTTTTGAAAAACTTTTAATATTTTTTCTACAGGGGCCTTTTGAAAACAATATTAGGGGCGTTAGTGATTCCTCAATACAACACTACTTCATACAATCAAATTTGAGGAAAAGTGAGGGAAGATGATAGTTGAGCTCATGAAACATGTTTAAGTCGCCTATTCACAATATAAGTTTGTGATCCTCAATCAATACTTCAATAGCTGTTTACTTGTTATACGTGTATACTTATACAAATATACACCAATCGGGGCTAGTTTCCAACAGAAAGTATGTAAATCATTAATTATGTGCATAACCAATTATAGCATGGACCATTTTTGATTTACCTTTTCATTAGACACTCCCCTTTGTTTTCCAACATTTCTCAGTAAAGATTAATGGCATAAACAATTAACGATTATAGTCAATGAAGATGGACCATTTTTAAACTTTACATCGGGATTTTTCAATCAATTATGTCAGTTTATTAAAATCAGATTTATTTATTAAAAATTGTTTTTCAACATTTGTCGCAGTATCAGTATGCACCAGTTAAGAAACATTCAGCAGGTCCTCGAATGCGATTCAAGACACACAGACGCGCGAACACTTTGAAATTATTGATATATAGATGCTAACGAGCTTCACCGAAAAAATTGGCATAGAATATAGTCGACATCGCTTATAATCGACGTGTATGCAGCCCCTTTAAACTTTAAATCATCTTTAAAAATTTGAAAAATATGAAATAACCTATGCTACAATTGAAACTTTGAAAGACCTCTCTTTAACACAACTTTAGACACGGGTATTATTTAGTTATTATCTTCTTTCCTTTTTACGTGATGTGAGTACTGAGAGTTACCCTCCTTAGGTCAGTCCTCGTACAACTTCAGGGGCGTAGCCAGGTTTTTAGAAAGGTTTGGCGAGTTACATTCAAAACTTGTTAAAATGTTGAATGCCCTATTTTCCTTGGCTCCAAGCTCTAATGATTACAAAAGTTTCACAATCTGCGTCAGAAAAAGGGGGGCGCCTGCCTGCGTCCCCCTGGCTACGCCCCACGCCCCAGTATAACTTGGAAGAACAATTGAATTAAAGAATAGAATAATAAATTATGTTCTACCCGTGTGTTGCGGATAAAGCGGTCTCTTCCACTTAATATTTTCAAAGTACTGTGTTTTATTATGCATTGTTTTTTGCATCGGTTTATAATTTTACATTTTATATCGTACATTAGAGCAATGTGTCACTAATGCTGGAATTTTGATTTGGTTCCCTAAGAGCAGATTTATGGCCGAAAAACGTCGTTTTTGTAAATAAATCTAAGATGCGAATTAGAAAATTAAAATTCATGGTAGAAAACGGGCAAAATTTAGCCGACAATTTCGAATTATTATGGTGAATTTGAAGTGGCATGATCAAGCGTGAATATTAAAATATTAATATTTCTGTCATGTTTTAGGGCCGTGAAACTTTTTTAGTCCGTGATAATTATAATTATGTCCGATAAAGTACGTAACTACTGTATGTATTTTCATAACTGTTAATAAAAAAAGAAATAATCTTGATTATTTCTCATAAAGAAACAAATTTTAAACGTTTTGACGAAACTTTTAAAATTTTCCTCCCCGTTTTAAACGTTTTGACGAAACTTTAAAAATTCCTTCGATTTACCGTTACCATTGCTAACCGTGGTTACCGTTTTTGGAAACGGAGCAAAAACCCCCTGAAAAAATCTGGGGCTTAGCCCCCAATTAAGCAATTAGCTCGAAAAAGTGTGTAATGGCATGCTTGAAACGATGCTCTACCCCCATAAACCTATAAACCAATGGTTTGTAACCAATCTAGATGGCAATTAAGCCCCACATCTTATTATCCATGCCCAATCGGTTCTAATGGACAACAAAAATGACCAAATTGAGGGTTAATTTCCGGAACGACCTGATATAGAGCCTTAAAACCATGCTCTACTCCAGCAAAACGGATAATTAGAGTGGTCATTCGTCACTTTTTCTCAGAGATAAGCTGAGATATTGTAATATTAAATTTTTCGGCTATGCCCAAAAAAGCGTGGCCAAAAGTGAGGTTCCCCTTCTTTTCGAAAATTTTTTTCTGTATGTATATTATATATGACCTTTATGCTATGACTTATATGCTATCAGTTTCAGCCCTCAAATCTAGATATTGATTTATTTCACACCTATGCCTGTTATAGCCCTTACTTATTAAATACTATAAATTCATCATACTAACCTCTACCTCGATTAATAGTTCTAAAGTAGGAGATAGTGTAAGTATTTGTAGACAATCAATGTATGTAGTAGCCTCATGTGTATACTGTATATGTACTATGTTTGCATTGACATACGTATCTATTATCGACTATCGTAGTATTTGTACCAAAACCGAACCAATACTGTCAAACCAATACTGAACCAATACTGTCCTAAATTATGATAAGTTCTAAATTTAATTAGGCTGTTGAAGAATTCGTGTCTTAAAGAGTTAAAATCTTAGTGTGAGTTGGGCGGTGGATTGAGGAAAGGCTTCAGTTTTGTTAGGTTTAGTACCAAACTGCATAACTATTAGACTTTCTGCTGGATTCGACTAAGTTTGAGAAATACTATTCGCTGTGAAAGACGAATATTGCTTTTGGAACAAGAGACAGCATTGAAACAGAAAACAACAGCACAGAAATTTGAAAATCAGATGAAAAGTGATATCAACTTAGTATAAACATTCAGAAAATACATCGCGTGAATAAACAGTGACACAATTTGATGCGAAACGTAAACTAATTCAACAAAATGGCGCGAAATCTACAACGAACTGGTAAAGTACAACGAACGCGCAGCAAGAATTTTAGAAGAAATGGCACGTGCCAATTTGTGTTCTCGGTGGTCGCGCGCAGCACGCGCATCGGAATAATACTTATACTCTTATTACTTTATAACGACTGCGTTTTGTATATTCTTATTATGATGCTAAGGTTACTTCAAGCACCGCGGGGGAGGGAAATTAAGCGCCTGCATACGGCCTACGGGAACAACAATAATTGTGTCGATGCAGGCGCAATTCTTGTTAGGTTTTAAGTTGCCACTTTTCAGGCATATGGTATTGTTTGGAGAGCCCTTGATAGAAAAAAGGAGCGTGTGGTGGCATTAAAGAAAATATTCGATGCATTCCAAAACGCTACTGATGCTCAGAGAACTTATCGTGAAGTATTCTTCTTGCAGGTACCTGTATCTCTTACTTTTAGTACAACTCCACTTGTTTACTTGATATTCTATCTTACTATATAGAGACCCTTAACACCGGATAATAAGACTGGCCTCGAGATCCTGTTTTAAAAGGGGTTCATAGCTTCATAGGAGTTCCTCTTGCTGCAGCGACCTGAGGTCGCGGGTTTTGCTAGTATTGTATAATACGTCCTCTTATAGTCTTATATAGCCCAACTCAAAAGTAAAAAATCTTTGTGACTAACTTAGGAGGTGTACTTATGTGGAGTACAATTTTGGTGTTTACAAATTTCTCGACAATTCATTAATCTAGTTATGATAATGACGTCATTTTGAACTGTCAGGGTGTGTGAAAATATGGGGATTTTCCAGAAAACTCCCCAAATTACAACCTCCATAACTACACCTAAAATATTCATCAAACTCCACTTCAGGAATTCGGAAACCATGACAATGTGATAAAGCTACTGAATGTCATTCCTGCTAATAGCGACAAAGACATATACCTGGTTTTTGAATACATGGGTAAGTTTATATAATTGATATGAATTGAAATTAATTTAACAGGACATTAACAATATATTTTTCAATTGGATACAAAGAATCATCTTGGTTGTGCTGAGGGGAAGCACTTAGTCAATCATGAAGGCTGTTAACAAGGCTAACCAGGTGTCTTATTCCCCAAGTTTTAAATAACTAAGTATTTACATTTTTTATCTGAGCAGATTCTTTGTTGATCCAACTGTTGATCTGTGGGGGATTCATTGCTTTAATAGTTTAATCGACCTTCTTCAGCTAGGTCCTGAAACAAACTAGTAAACCAGTAGATTTTACATGCTACTTATTCAATTTCTGTATACTACTGACATCAAACTTTGATCACTTTCAATCAATAATAATATCTGAGGTGTCGCCACCTCTGAGATCGGTGTCTGAAATTTCCACAAAACCACAATTTGTACGCGTGTGATACTGATTTAACAGTATATTCACCTACGTACATGGCGCCGCGCGATCGGAAATTTCAGAAGAATTCTTATTTCTCGAGGTGGCGACAACTGCCTATTAGTATTCATCATTAGAGTTTGTGTCGCTTGACAACTCAAGTAGATTTCCATGCCGATTGCCGAACATGGAGTTCATTTTAGCATTGCATTTACTCAATAATAAGATCTGGAGATATCCCATTTTTGTGAATTTCAATGAGAATTAACAAGAATTGCGCTCGTTTTCTCTAACTTCGGCGAGCGCCTTAATTTCCCTCTCCCATTTAAAGATTTAACAATTAAGTTTGCACACATCACGTGATAGCAATTGGCACGTGCATATATAAGTTATTTATCCCGTACACTTTGCAGATTTGTCATGGTTGTTGCGGTTGAACTTGAACCAACTAGCATTGATGATTCAATTTCATAATTTTTTCCCTCTCCAATCGCCTTTTTGTTTTACAAAAAGGCAAATGAGAGGGTTAGCAGAGATCGTGTTTTTGAGGATTGTGGGAAAATTTGTGTATACTACCGTTATCCATACTGTTATGATCTGAAAAGTGCCCGGGTGGGGGAGAAATCTCCACAAATGGGGGAGAAATCTCCACAAATGGGGGAGAAATCTCCACAAATGGGGGAGAAATTTCCACAAATGGCGTAAGAAATCATGCAACTGCTCCTTTATAATATCAGTCAAGTCGGGGTATTTTGGAGTTTTTGGTGTAGTGGCATCGAGTGAAACTGTACACTGCAGTTACCTGGCTCAGGTCATTCTAACCTTAAAATTGATTCTTTTTAAAACCTTGCTAGATCGATTTCATCGAATCTTTTCACGATAAAATAATGAATTCAAAATATTTTTCACAGTTTCGATTGAAACATTTAGTCTTTTTCCAGTTCGAGCATCTTGATCTAACTGACAATGAATTAATGAATTGAGACTTGAGTGCGACGATGGATCATGATGATTGGCCCAAGGAATTGAGTAGAAGTTAGCCCCATAATTATATGCAAATCTGCAATCTTTTTCATTCCGGTACCTGCCCATCATTTCTATTTTCATGTTTATTGACCTCTTGAATTCATGCAAAAGGAGTCGGGATGCAACAATAAGGTGCGACAGCTTGATATCAACAGCAAAGAAAATGTAATGCGTAACAAAAAGAACCCTTTGGTTATGAAACTGGGAACGGCGCGCAACAAACGAATCAATCTTCAGAGTTGTACGAATTGTGGTGATTGCGCGCGGGTAGATTTTGCCACGTGCATCCGGACCGATCATTCGCCCACGTGCATGCGCGCGCTAAATCAAGCACATAGGAGAGGGAAATTAAGTGCCTGCATACGGGAACAACGGAAAACAAGAAAAGCACCGACAGGCGCAATTCTTGTTTCTTCTTCCACAAAATGTTCAAAATTGCTCGTTTTTCAAACAATCAAACAAACATTGGTAAAATGTAGATTTGGAGCTTAAATTTTAGCTAACAATTTGATCAGCTAGCTTAGCTTGACTTGCGCGCGTGCACCACGCATGATGTTAAGCTGCAGCGCCGCGCACGAAACTTGTCGATATGTACATCCATCCTTATCTTGCGGAGTAAATTGCGTGCAACTGCGCGTGCAATTAACGTTGCTACGCGACTCCAACTGATGGTACCATTGTTGACGAAATCTCCCTCAAATATGTGGACATCTCCCTCAAATTTGTGGACATCTCCCTCAAATTTTGTAGACATATCTCCCTCAAACTTGCGTACCCATTTCAAATTAACAGTACGGATAAAGGTAGTATACACATCACACTAATTTTTGTCGACCCAATCTTTCAAAAACACGATCTCTGCTAACCCTCTCATTTGCCCTTTTGTAAAACAAAAACGCAATAGGAGAGGGAAAAAATGTCTTCAAATAAGATTGAATTTTGTATATCAACGTCACAGCAACTCTCTATGATATGCCATGATGCTCCATTTCATCATATGAATCTTTTGCTCTGTAAGTTTGAGTTATAAACCCAGCTAACTAGTGCTGATCTATCTGGAGGAAGCAAGGCTCCTCCACTTCTACCGGACTAAGCATCACCCTCTGTAGATGGTTCCAGTTTATGTACGCAGTTCCCACCACCCTTTCCTGTCCAGGTTCTATCCTGAACTCCTTTCTGCCGTGGTAAACCCTCCAGTTGTCCGTGATAACTGCCTCCCCTCCCCTCAGTTTCCTCATGATCCACCGTGAGGGATCCTCCACCTTAGCCCGGTAGTAGAGGTAGGCCTCCCACCACGCCTCCCTCGTCTCCTTGTCCAGGTTCTTAGCGGCTAGAGGAGTGTCCGTTGACCAGGGGTTGTCGCTGATCTTCTTGAGTTCGTCCCCCACCATGTTCACCACGGTGTGGTGACTCCTCACGTACTTGTTGGTGCCCGGAGGGGTGAAGCGGTGGAAGACAGGCACTGTGCAAAGGGTGTGGAAGTAGTCGGGACGTTCTGTCCTCACCTCACTCATTGCCGAGAACGCGTCCACCCAGAAACTCTCTCCACCGTCCACCGTGTTTTGGAAGGAGTGGAATATCTGCACGTGCGGCGCCTGGAGTTGTCTGGTGTTATGAAGGATAATTTCTAATCAGTAACTTGTTCACGACAGCATCAAGTATGAAGTTACAAATACTCAAATAGAAGTCACGAACATGAGCTGCCTGAGACCACTTTAGAGGTGTTGATAATATGCAGTCTTTAAAATATGCAATAAAAGAACCTAATATTGTTCATATTCATAGCCCGACCTAGATGACTTATTACATGATAAAAATGTGAGAATATGGTTGCAAATATGGTTTAAAAATACAACGATGAATTTGACGAATTTCAGATGACATTGTCCAAAGTTCAGAGTTTATTTACAGTTATTAATTACACCTGTAGTTATTAATTTTGCATAACAAAATTTAATATGACTTATAACTTGTTCGGATCAAGATTGACTTTTGATTGGATTCTACAGGTGCAACTCTTCATCGAAATGTTCTTTTTGTACTTGCCTGATAGTAGTAGTTGAGATCAGTGTGCCCGGCCAGACTGCCATTGCTGTACCCAGCAGAGAGAGGTTCAGGTTGGAGCTTCACCACATCGACCTCCCCAAAGACTGTCCACCTGATGGGTCCGCACTTGAGGTCCTGGTTAATTATCTCCACCAAGTCCTTGTCTTCCGGAATGTTCTTCAGGAAGGCGAGGCCGTGCACCATGTAGTGAGCGTAGAACTCCCTCAAGTTGTCCAGACTGCTCACCACGCTCTCGTATTCGAACATGGCAGTGTTGTCCGGGGTGGCAGAGTGCCAGAACACCTGACTAGCGTTCCGTCTCATGGAAATGTCCAGGTACTTGTCCAATAGGCTCGGCACCGGCTCGGGGCCGTGCTCTCCCTCCTCGGTCCGGGCAATGAGGCCCGTGTGGCCGTCACTCCAGGTCAGGGTGACGTAGTGCTCACTGACCCTGCCTACCTGCGTGACCCTGACCCCGGGGTACAGGTTGCCTCCTGAGTACGGCAGGTTGGTCTTGTGGTGGCTGTGTCTTCCGAAACACGCCTCACACCGACACATGTTCCGTGTCTCGATGTGCAGGAGCTCGCGGCCCCCGTCACTGATACCGAACTCAGTGAGGGCTACGGGAGAGCTCGTGACGGGGGAGGGGGAGTTTGCTAGGTGTCTGGTGGGTGGAGGTGATAGGTCTCATCCTGGTTACACATCCTGACGAATTGAGGGTGCAAACTGTGCTGCTCACAAGTCTCAGGGATGTTCTTGAGAGACGAGACAGTGCCATATCAAATTGGGACAGAGGATAAACTTCCCGTTAACAAAACACTGTGAAACGGAAATCTTGAAATTCGAAACTAAGCTATTCACTTCTTGTAGGTTCGAACAGGTTTTAAGTGCCACGTCAATAATCTCGTTATAATTTTGGCCAAAGCTTTAATAAGAGATAACAATTAAATGCGTCAACTAGTAAAGTATTGTGGAATGGAGACAAGATAAGATGTGAATATGCTAATATGTGAATATGAAATGCATTGAGAACTCACCAACAATCAAATGTCAGCTATTTGCTTTTAATTCGCGTATGAAAATTGAGCTGTTTTATGATATTTTGTGAACATGATATAAATTACATTCAAGAAATTATCAAATGTTAATCCAAGTTCAACAGAAATTTTGTGTCAAAATTTGCCTGAAATGTTGTACAAAAAATAAAAGTATTTTTAGTGTACGAGTTGGTGAGTAACATCTACAGTCTACACTAGTATATGAATTAATATAAGCTGTTTCGCAATATTGCTCAAACAAGTCAGTAGACCGTTTTCGATCTACAAAATAGCAAAATGTGTGACTACTGAAATTTTTCTTTTACTTTTTTCTCGTCTCAAATTTTTTTCCCAAAATTCCTTACAATAATTCTTTACCTTCTCACTTTGAGGCCCGTTCAGATCCCGAGGGCAGGTCAGGGGGGGTTGCTGGGCTTTAAATAAAACATTCTGGTTTTAAATTTTCCTCTTTTCAGACACGGATCTTTACGCTGCTAACAAGGGTGGAATACTGCAGGACATCACAAAATTCAAACCTCCCCGGTTGCAGGGGGTTCGGGGGCTTTGGGGGGCCCCGGGGTGTGGGGGGTCCCCGGGGGTGAGGGGGGCCCAGAGGGGGGGGGGGCGGGGGGGGCCGGGGGGTCCGTGGGGGGGCGGGGGGGGGGTTCCCCGGGGGTGGGGGGGTCAGTAGGGGGTCCCGGGGGGGTGGGGGGGTCAAGGGGGGCGTGGGGTAACCGGGGGGCCGGGGGGGGTCCCCGGGGGGTGGGGGGGCCCGGGGTTGGGAGGGGGGTGCGGGGTCGTGGGGGGTCCCCGGGGGGGTTGGGGGTCCCCGGGTTGTGGGGGGATCCCCGGGGTCGGGAGGGGGGGCCCGGGGGGGCAGTGGGGGGGGCCCGGGGGGGTTGGGGGTTAAGGGGAGAGAGGGGGTCCCGGGGTCAGTGGGGGTTGGGGGGGATCCCCGGGGGCGTGGGGGGCCCCGGGGCCCGTGGGGGGGGCCCGGGGGTGGAAAAGGGGGGCCCCGGGGGGGGTGAAAGGGGGTTTCCGGGGGTCGTGGGGGTCCCGGGGTCGGGGGGGTCGGGGGGGGATCCCGGGGGGGCGTGGGGCCCCGGGGGGCCGTGGGGGGTCCCGGGGTCAGTAGGGGTCCCCGGGGCGTAGGGGATCCCCCGGGGGCAGAGGGGGGGTCCCGGGGGGGGTGAGGGGGGCCCCCGGGGGGGGTGGGGGGTTTGGGGGGGCAAAGGGGGGCCGGGGGCCCGTAGGGGGGGGGGGGGCCTTAGGGGTCCGGGGGGTTTGGGAAGGGGTCCCGAGGGGGGCAGTGGGGGGGCCGGGGTGTGGGGGGGCTAGAAGTCGGGGAGGGGGTTACTGGGGGGCAGGGAGAGGGTGGGGGGCGGGGAGGGGTTTTGAGGGGACCGGGGCCGGGAAGGGGGGAACCCGGGGGGCCCTGGGGGTGCCGGGGGGGGGGTGGGGTCCCGGGGGTTTTGGGGGATCCGGGGGATTTGAGGGGGAAACCGGGGCCGGGAGGGGGTTCCCGGGGGGCGGGAAAGGGGGGGCCGGGGGGGGGTCCGGGGTCCAAAGGGGGTGCCGGGGTCGGGGTCCCCGGGGTGGGGGTTTTGGGGGGGGGGTAAAAGGGGGGCAAGGGGGGGGTTTTGGGGGGGTGAGGGGTGGGGGGGGGTGCCGGGGTGGTAGGGGGGGCCCGGGGGGGTTTGGGGGTCCCCGGGGGTCATTGGGGGGCGAAAAGTAGGGAAGCCAAAGGGGTTGTGGGGTTCCCCGGGGGGGCATTGGGGGGCGGGAAAAGGGGGACCGGGGGGAAAATTAGGGCGGGCTTAGTTGGGATGCTTTCATAAACCCCTGTGACTGCATGTGTGTTAAAATGTATGAAAAACCACTCAAATTTAGTTCCCTTTCTTTTTTTGTTTTTTAAATCAAAACTCTTCAATGGTTTTTTTAACGTTTGGTTTATCAGAAAAAAAACTTTTAAAAGAACCGAAATTAAGGGGAGGGGCTTCCTTTTTCCTTGGGGGAAAAATTAGCAACCAATTTGTGAACTGGTGTGGTTTAAACCCCAACAGCAAGGGTCTAATTTTTTTAAGATTTTTTAAAATCCCGGAATT
>WFMF01000774.1:0-47958 GCA_011033025.1 Beroe forskalii | reverse complement strand
GGGAAAATATTTTATTTTCATTTCAACATAACATTCGTAAAGTTGGAGGACCGTATGGCATTGCAATGTGCAGACAAAAGTGCGCACGATCCGACGGAGAGTAGTGTAATATTTTATTATATTTTACAAAAAATGCAGTTGCCCTAACCAGTGCCAGCGCAGCCATATTCTGTGCGTGGCTTGCCCTAACCAGCGCCCTGGTTTCGCGCACGGAGTGCGCGGCGCGGCAAGCCGCGCCCCTGGTTAGGGGAAGTGCGTGGCACGCAGCTTGCTAAACACGTAAAAGCTGTTTTTTATATCCCTGTTTGGTTCGTGCGCGGCGCGTACGCACTGCACAGCTATGCGGGCTTAGGAAGCACGCAGCGCGTGGCCAAGTGGTCTACGTTCTTTACAGAATTTAGCTTTTGATCTAGAGCTACTAGCTAGGTGACGCGTTTTTGCATATGTGTCTTCATAGGTCGAAAACAATAGGTTGAAAAGTAGGTCGAAAAAGAAAGTCAAAAGGACATTTAGAAATGTTTGGTGCCTCAGTCTGGATCTGGATGGTTTTCACAACAGGAACTATTTTCTCCTCATCTCTCTTGAAGATTGAAAGCATGATCTCAATTTCCAAACCAAGAAGGTCTTTATTTGATTTTTGATTTGATTTGATTTTTACCCATAAGGCCAGTACTTATATTCTACCTTTGCTTTCACCAGTTAGTTTCGAACAAATTTTCTTAATTTACCAGTATTGTATCAAAATTGTTTTTGCACTCAGTTTATTCTATAATCAGTTTTGTAATCATGTTTCTCGGTGCTCTGGGATTCCCCATATCATCAAAATAACATTATATGATATTCATTTACGTTCATTTTATGCATTGATAATCATCAGACTGTTAGAAGTATTTTGACTTCAGATGATATTAGGTGCATGTAACGTTCGTCGATCGATCGAATGGAATTGGTCGATCGATCAACTTCATTTTATCGACTGATGTGTTTTTAATAGAAAATCTTTAAGCTAGAGGGGAAACAATTTAATATTGCTCATTAAAACACGATTCAAGTCAACAGGGACCATTAAAACACATCATTTGTTCAAATGGAGTTGATCGATCAACCAATTCCATTCGATCGACCGACGAACGTTACGGGCGCCTTATCGTTTCTTAATCATTGTTGATTGTAATTGTGATACACCTCTCATTACAAATGTTGGGTGCTTTCTCAACCTGTATTTTATAATATTTGACTCTCTTCGGAGATTTTTACCTTTATTGAGCCCTTTCTACCTACCTTTTTAACCTACTTTTCGACCTGTTGCTTTCAACCTATGAGCATGCATATCAGTGATACTACTGTGTTGGCATTGAATGTCAAATGCAAGGAAATGTCTTGATTATCCTAGAGGTATAAAGCCAACATTTTTCACTATGATTGTTCTGATATGTGCCTAGCCTGGCAAACACAGTGGATGTCCTTGCTGAACAGCATGTTAAACAAGGAACTGAAGCTGAGAGGTCCATTCAGTCCGAACAACTATTGTGTCAAATGTTGGTAAACAAAAGTGTGTTTCTCAAAACAACCCCAGATGAGACATAAAAGGTGTCTTTGGTGAAATTCTTACCTTACAATACATAAGCAGTACCTATGTCCTTTGAAAATTGATTAATGTTAAAAGATAAGACAAACTCAACCTTTCTTAGAAATTCAAAAATATTTATTTTATTTTGACCTGGGATGGCAGTAAAAAGCAGCTAACTTTGGTAAGTCATTAAGCTAAAACCTAGTACTTTATTACTGTACATATGTTGAACGATTTATCTGAAGACTGAAACTTGCAAGGGTTTTTAGTAGTACTTCATCAGGTGGCCAGGTAGTGCAGTGGTTAAGGCATTGTAATTTCAATCAAGAGGTTGGTTCGATGCCAGGCCATGCCTATTGTGCTAAGGGTGAAAACTTTCACCTAAGCAGCCACATGGTTCACTCAGCTGATCATACAGGAAACTGTGTAGGAGGGTTTAATGAGGAGTTGCCCATTGCAGCAAAGTCTCGGGCAACTAAAGTATGGATTTTTAACAAGTGTTCTATTCTAAATCTTGAAAATTTACATGTGTACCATTCGTTTACAGAATTGTTCAATATATTAAAATTTAGAGTACCTATATCTCTATTTGACCTGTTTACAATGAGCAGGAGGGAAGCTAAAAACACACTTATTCTGCCTAAAGTTGTCCTAGAAAAACTAAACAGAACTTTGTGTATAGAACATCCGAGTTATGGAATAGACTCATTGGCCATATCCTAAATAAAGATAATTTGGCAGAAAAGAACTGTACTATTATACCAGGTTCTGCAGCGAACTCTGACATTTCAGCTTCTCTCCTTTTCATAAAATCTAAACTGAAATCATATCTCCTTAATAGGCAATCTTCTGGGGACGAAATAAGGTGGGCCTAAGAAATTAAGAAAATGGTATTTTGTAAGTCTAAGATGATTGAACGTAAAACCTGTCGAGCTCTGGGATATTAAGCCTATCAAAACTTTAAAATAAAAGTTAGAAATTGGAAAAATCCAATTTAATGAGATTCCATGTTAATGTAACATGCCTGGGAGGTCTCTGTAGTATTATATCATGGGTTATGATGACGAATGTAGCTAAATGATGGCAGTTTCGAGACTGGTGCTGTAAAAGGATATGCTGACATAGGTAACATATGGTAGAGTAATAGGTAATCCAGCATAAATGAGTAAATGTCCTAGAATAGGTAATCAATACGATTTTTTAAATTATATTATATTATTTTGTATTTTAGATGTAGTGAATTCAATGTCATATCTACTTTCTGATGTATTCTAGATGTTATATTCTATGAGTATAAAGAAAATCATGAAAACATTACCCCCACAGCGATTATTATCATGATTCTAATCTCAGTGGCAGACTCAGGTTCTAACTTAATTAAGCTGATTTCTGACTGCAAATATATCAAAATTTCTATTAAGACTCGATTAAAGATTTTCCATTACAATTATAATCTTCTTTATCAAAACAATCACGGCCATTTTGCTGTTGGTTGGGTGGAGATGTGACAACGGTTGCCCTCAAGTACCAAACAGTGGGTGACCTTCGACACATGTCTCCATGCAACTGATATCGATCGGGCTGTGACATGGAAATTAAACTTTGTGTACAAATGTCAAAACCTGATCTATACTCCATTCATGAGTCTGACACAATTATGAACTTGTAAACTAGGTGTAATCTATGAATGGCGAGTGGGATATAGAATATAAATTGATTTTGTCGAAAATAATAAAATTTTAGTTTGAAAAAAATTTTAGTTTGATTTGGATTACACTTTCTTAACTGTCACTGGCTTGATTACACTTGAATCCTTTGATTCCTGTCATTGGCTGTTGGGATAGAAAAGTAAGATACCATATTTTCAGGATGGTCAGATGAATCATGTCTGAAATCAAATTGATGTAAAGCCTGATTGCTGCTGAGGAGATAAACTATGGTTGGAATTGAGAAAAGTAAGCTAAAGTTTTTAATTGCTTTATTAAGTTATTGCTTGCATCTAAAATACTTGCTCTCCAACCCTGGAAATTGTAACCATAAATAAGATATATAATTGGAGTTGATGTTTTTGTAGGATTACAAGTATTTTTACTATTAACTGTTGACCATTGCAGTACTAAAAGTAAAGTAGTAATGAAATAACCCTTTTCAGTACCTGAAAACAAGCTCCGCTGGAACACCAATGAGGTTTGAGCTCCAAAAGGAATTATCATTCATCATATTTGATTTTACAAGTACAGATACATATTATATTGCAAATTATACTAGTAAATCTGGCATTAAATTTATATAATTCTGAACCTATTAGTACTCTCGAAATCTACACAATTTAAAATCAACTTCTCAATAACTGTATGTTAATAACTGTATTTAATGTACATCTATACCTACTTGACACATTTGAATCTATTTACTGTCTTGGTCCCATGGCCCAAAACTTTGGGCTGACCTGGACAGTAACTGAAAAACCTACCAGCGCCTCTTAATTGCATGAAATTGAAGTTGATGGTCTGATGAATAATAATTATTTGCACCTATGCACTCACATGTGCTCCATGGACGTAGTCAATGTATTGATTGAATTTTTGCCTCATAATATGCAATTTCTCAACCTTTGCAAATTTCTTAAGGAACATATAAGCTCTAATTAACTTTAAATATATTTCTTTTGACTCTAACCATCATTTTATGGTAGTCTAGCACTCTGCAAAAATCATATTCAACTCCATTTGCAGCAGATACAATTTTCTACCAAACTACCTCTTTGTTTCTTATGGTAGGTTTAGTTTTATCCTAGATATTGTACGTGCAACAGTGAAGGCCAAGTGCACGTTTTTGAACGACAAGGTTTTAATGAAAAGTTTAAACTTTCTCACTTTTTACAAGTCGCTAATCTGAATTATGTGCTGACCAAACACATTAAATACAATTTATAACCCAATGGTCATGTCATTAAACACATAAGCTAAACTTTCTACTCATTGCTCTTTACTAATGCTGCTGGTTGGATAAGGTTATAAAAAAAACTACAGCTGGTAAGTATTTTAATTCTGCTCACTCTTGTTTGGCAGAGAGTTGATGGGATCAGCACAACATAATGAATTATTTTGCACATAATAAATTGTCATTAGTGGCACAAAAGTGTGTGGTAAATTAAATTTATGAATGGGACAACCATGACTGCAGAGATTTTGAAATCACTTTTTTATATGGCTCATGGCCTGTAGGTTACCCAAGCAGTCTGTAATAAAAATAGAAAGTACAGGATGATTCCCTCAGTTAAAAAATGCTAAGGAGGGGCATAACAATGGTTTAAGATGCTGTCTTATTTTGTCAGTTGATATTTTCATCTCTTATCAAGATTTCATCTCTTCCATCTTAATCGACTGAAGATTAGAATTAAAATTAATTCATCAATTGCTCAGTTTTATTCAAAGTTATTATTGTTAGGTATAAAATTACTGCTGTTATTAAAGTTGTTACATCTGCAAATTTATCTGATAAATTTATCTGGTTGTTGCTCTCCAGCCTGCATTCACACATCACTACTCAGTGCTCACAAGAGAAGTTATATGTTTTTTCTCACAAGAGAATTTATATAATTCTATGTTTATTATTAAACTTGGGTATGAATACTGAGACATGGAAATGCACCCTAGTTATTACATGAGTAAGGAAGTGCATACCCCGTCTAGTCTAGTAAAAGGATGCCCTGGTTAACACATATAATATCTAAGTGCTGCAGTGTTGTAAGAAGTGGAATGTCTGCAATTAACACAGCATTGTTACATCCCACTCTGTACAGTGAAAGTGAAGCACTGTTATATATTCTAGTGCTAAATGCTAATGTGTGACATACTGTGAGCAGTGTAGGAATCTGAAGTGATGTGTTCCACTGACTTGTACCGACTTACTTCTGATAACTTGATAATAGAGTGATCTTCCTGCATTTATTTGTATCCATCTACCGAGCCAAGTTGAATTTCATTAAATGTCATCCTATCATAAGGAAAAGCAAACATGTTTGTCAATCATAACCAGGTGCCATCAATCCAAGAGAATTTGGGCCTGAAGGCCTTAATTGTATTAAAATGAAATGCAATTTATACTGAATATTATGATAACTGAAAATATTGTGACATCGAGTAATTAACACCAATAAAATAGACTAATTACAAATTTCTTAATTTCCAAAATTTAAATGTTGGCTGTTGCACGTGCAATGTGCATGCGTCATGCACAGCGCTTTTCTCAAATTTGAAATTTTACTACCATCTGATAATGTCTACATTTGAAATAAAAGTTTGACATCAAATTCACGTCAACTTTCTGCTTGTTTTTCAGTTTAAGTCCCTAAAACCAAATTTTAAGACCCCGGAACTCATGTCGATGAACATTCCCTTTGAACTCGACTGGTTGGGTACGGTGATGTAGACTGTAGGTTGCACCTATGTACCTATAAATGATTCAGTTCATTTTATCCAAGGTTTAATCTGTAACGGTGTATTGATACATGACAATCATATTTTAAACGAAATACTGCACTTAGTTTATAGTGTATCCTGCACTAATACAGGCTGATCTTATTAAGACTTCTTACATGGAGGACTGTAACACAAAGTAAAGGAGTAATGATGGGGTGGAATGGAGTAATGATGGGGTGCAATGGTTAACAACTCTATGAGGACTTCATTTCACACTGCTGGGAACTGAAGAGCTCTCAATCACAACTCCTTTGTTTATGTTCAGGGAGGTAGTACAATTCATCCTATAATGTGTACGTTAGCGTACAAATTACTGAATTACTGTGTTCCACCATCCCAATTAGTGAGCCCAATTTTCTGCCTCTAAGTCGGCTCTCCTCTACGTAATCTCAAGACAACGTATACGCTGCTTCAGAGGTAATATTGCTTGTATCGTAACAGTAGATCGCTATAATCTTCCGAGGTCCAACGATCTCTCCGAAATAGCGGATCACGTGACATGTCACGTGACTTATCACGTGACATGCCACGTGGTTTAGCTAATGCATCCGGGCAAAGCACGAACTGCCTCAGCCCATCCCTCTTAGCTCATTGCGTGGTAGCAGAGTTCTGGAAGTGAGCCAGGATCCATCTTCCGACTTGATTGGGGGTTCTTTCGAGAGGAAGGATGATGCAATGTAACCAACTACATAAATACATAAGTACACTATAAATACATAAGTAGTAATGTAAATGATAAGGCATTGCTTGATAAGAGAGTAATTTAGTTTCTAACCATGTGGACTCGCGCCAACTTGGTGACTTTTTTTTTATTTTTAGAAAACGAACGTTTTATAGTCCATTTTTACCTGACTCAACATTAATGATAATGCTACCAATTGAGATCGATCACTACAGCATCCTAGTATTGTGGGTTGCTACTTAATATATTAATAACCCAATAATTTACGCTTTCATAAGTAAGAATACCCCATTGTCATGCGATGTTATTTTCTTATTATCTCAAATCTTTAAAGTAATAAAACCAAAGATTATTATCCCATGTTAGCTGATCCACTCTCGTTGACCCCAGCACTTAATAATAACTACACTGAAGTACATTATCTAAGTTTGTGATGTGTGATGATCTCCCAGAGTGCCCATTAACAAATGTCCTGCACGAATGATAGAGCTGTTAGAAGTTACGTTGTTATCATGTTTTATAGCGGGTAATTGATGACCTTAGACCTCCTATAATATATTCATCTAGAAGGTGATGTAGTGTTAGTTGTGACATTTTAAATGGAGCATCTTGTGAAGTTCTCTCGACACCTCCTTCTCATGGCCATTAATAAAAGTGTAGTAAAGTTGTGATACGGTGAGTAATAATGTTGAGACCCGAAGGCGCGAGCCATTATTACCAGTTTTATTACATACTAATACTGCAACCATTATAAGGGACTGACATATTTTAATAATCTTTGTTTCAAAAACCACTTTTAACAGTTGCAGTATTACTTCATTAATGTGCTCTAGGTATAGTATGTTCAATATTTCTGGTATAATACTTCCTGGTATAATACTTCCATGATTTAAGAAAGTAAAAAGTTATTAGGGATGCTTTCATGGCCTGTTCTGGTACATTATCTTCTATTAGTGGTACTAGAATACTTCATAGTCAAATCATATCTCTCAAGCGATTTATGACATGAAATCATTCACGCGAGGTCCTCATATCACGCTCCTATTTATTAAAAGAAAGTTGTTTTAATGTTGTATACTTACAGTAGTACCAAGTCAGAAGAAGATAGTTTTGTGACAGCTATAATAAATCATCAACATGCTGAGGGGTCGTGACTTTGGCCAGAGAACCTCTATAACTATATAACCGCGTATAACGCAGAATAATTACATTTTAAAATTCAATATCACATGTTATGTTAATATTAAATATCAATAAGCTAAATACCCTATGTAAACCATCGTAAAGTTCAGATCATGAAATGTTACAGACTTCATTAAGATTCGATTACGCACACTAAAGTTTAATTATTTATGTAATAGCCTCCCTCTAATTTGATGCAGTAATGAAATTAAACAGTCGCCCAGTGTCTGTTTTGTTACATTATATAAATTAAAATCTCCTTAATAACATTTCAGTAGCGGGGAATGAGTTACTGTTTCAGCGGGTTTCAATATGTTCAATGTACCCGATTAATTTCTGAAATTCAAATCAATGTTCAATGCAAGAAATTCATATTTGAGATAAAGTTGAATGTGGTTACTGTTCGTGGCCGAAATACAGATACTGTAAACCACCCCAAAATATTTGCAAAAGTCAAGTGAAATCATTGCTCAACTTAAATCCCTATATTCAGTCACTGGCAAAATACCATAATCATGACTGAAACTTTGCCCTTGAATTTTCTACAACCGAAACAAATATCTTTCCCCTCTTGAGAATGTGGCAACATTATACACTCTGCACAGAGAACACATCCACTCAAAACACAGATCTTCGTGGGAGTATGAGTGAAATCATCGTGTCACTGCTCGGTAACTACAGCTCAAATAGTAGTAGCTCGATGATGAGGCGTTCGTTACATTGAAATCAATGATTTGTGGTTATTATAATAATGTTTCCGATAATCATTACACTATTTGAAGCAATGTACACAGCTAATGCTTCGTTTAAATCATTATCAAACACGCACACGCAGTAGTGATTACACAGTACACGTGCTTATCTTGCCTCATATTAAGATGCAGGTATTATAGCCTATTGTAAAAAGAGAATCCGTGATCGTGATTCGTGTACATTCAGTTGGTATGCGGCATGTTAAGAAGAAAGCTAGGCAGGTAAAAGGTATGCGGTGTTAAATATTTGAATTTTCAACATGAAAAAGATGGCGAATTGGTGCGGTGGTTTGGAAAAATGGTGTAGGAACATCAGATACTAAAATCACATGTGGTCGGAACGCCTTCTTTTCTTTTAAACCCAGCTGTACCAATGACCCATCACTCAGCTTTGAGTTATCACACCTTTCCGCTTCACTGGAGTTGTGTTTATCAATGCCCACCTAAAGTCCAAACACTTCTTCAGGAAACACTGCAGTACCTGTCGTACGCTAATCTGAACCCCCAACTCCTCAAGAAGAAACATGTCATCTACCCTAAGAACGGAGCTATGTTGCTCTACGACAGAACCAAGGTACGTAGATCTTGAGAATGATGAATATTTCACTATTTCAGTTTTTTATTCTTTTGTACAGTAGCTTACGAGAAGTAGTGATCACTACCACTCGACTTTTTGACAATAATTATTGCTATTTCAAGGCATGATTTTGTGTACCAGCTTACACTGGTCACTATTGAAAAATGGATATATGAGTGAAGATGTGGCCACAGCACTCATTCGGTTGGATGTCGAATTCTTCCCCTATAAATTACCAACGGAGAGGGAATCAAGAAAACTCTTAAGGCCACCATCTCGAACCTAAGGAAAAAAGTGGAAAGCGGACACTGAGCAGTCCATAAGCATTGGGCAGCCCATGGGCCTACAGAGAACAATACGGAGGCACCCCAAAATCAATTTTAGACCACCTGCCTGACTATTTCGAGTGACAGTCGTTTTCGACTAGTACCCAATTGCTGAAAAGGGACACCATGAAGGCTTTGGCAAATGGATCCCCATCGCTCTTCACTGTGCCCCGTGCATTGCCCATGGGTGGAGACAACTTTGCCTCATCACCAGGGCTGTCTTCACAGTTGGAAGAAGAGCTGGTTCTCGACAGAACCCTCAATGAAAGTGTATTGTCACTGTACTCCGACTCAAACCAAGAGTTGGCATACAATTAAATGTAACGAAAGTAACGTGAAGGTGTTTGTGGTTACTTCGCTGACTTCTTGCGCTCCCTGTCACTTTCCTTACAGCCTTAGTCACCGACAACCCTTCAACCCCAAATAGAGGTTTTGTGGAAATGGCTGCCTTGCATCCGTGAACCTGATACAAAGTCTGTTTTGTCATGGTTTGTCTTGGAGTCGAATATTTTCCACACAAACTGTCGAATGCAAAGGATTCCAGAAATACTCTCAAAACTACGGTCCATCACCTCGATAAAAGGAGAAGAGGAGCCATTGTCTCAGGGAGAGCCAGGATACTACTGAAACACCGCAAAATCTTTTCTGGACCATATTCTCCCCAAATGTTCGAGTCTGGGAATTTTGTAACAAGCACCCCAAGGGCGAAGAAGCCAAGACGAGTATCAAGAAAGTAAAACCTGAAACTTCTTGCGACTGGATCACTAGTGCTGTTCATTGTGCCCCGTACACTAACAAAGGTTGATTCAGATACACAAGTTGAAGCACTTGATCAGACTAGGACAATTAGGAAAGATATTATCAGTCGATAAAACCTAGTTTTTGTGCAGATCGCTCTTTTTGGTGTAGTGTCCTAGTTTAAAAATCGATGAAATCGTTTAGGACAATTTTGCTTTTTCAATGATTTTTATTTTTCCGTAAACTCATGATTTCGGTAAAACGAATGAATATTTATTTTAGTACCGTACTCAATGTAAATTTAATATCAGTCCAGACAGAGGTGTTTGAAACTTTTTGGACTAATTTACTATTTACGTATAATAATTACGTTTAATAAACGTCGTTTTTAACTCACCAATACAATATCACAGGCTTATTAAGTTATTACTAACTTACTAAAGTCGAGCTCTATCATTTTTTAAATTTTTAATACATATATCATTAATTATGACCAGCTTACCATAGCTGCACCATCTTTTTGAAGCTTTGAAGCAAAGAACACAATTTTTTGTCCAAGTTACGATATATTACGCCTTGACAACTGATACATGTCATGGTTTATATGACATTGTAATGTACTTTATGTTAAGTTGTAAGACACACAATGAGCTCTGATGAATCATTGAGCTTTATTGTTTGACAATGTACACGCGACACAGACCAATGCAGTGAGAATTGGGGCCTTCCTTTCTTCTAAGCCCCTTACTTTCTTACTAGTTCCTTACTTCTTTTCCTCCTTCTTAATTTCTTCCTAGTTGCTTACTTCCTCTGCCCTCCTCCTTCATCTTTCTACTTCTCTTCTACTTCATCTCTAATTGCGTGTAGCTATTAGCCTCCAATTAATAGTACTAATACTCTAATCGTGGAGTGTATAAGACAAACATACTATAATATATGTCATGGAATTCAGTACAAAGGACCCTGCTCATAATACTAGATCTGCTCCCCCGTTATAAATACCTATATTATGCGGTTTTGCTATTTGCTATAGCATTGGGAGCACGTTGGAGTAAAGACTTTGATATTACGGTGTACAATAGAGTGGAGCCAGCTTAGATGGCTTTTACTCTGATTATAGTTAAGTTTGGTAAGTTTCAAGGTTAGAGTTTAATAACCCAACGCTAGTAGGTCCTAAACATATGAGTTTTGTTACAGCACTGACTCGGTTGGTTCACAGACTAAGTTCAAATACCAAAGGTTTGATTTGAGGAATGTTATATAAGAATATAAGTGCCTCAGCTCAGACGACTTCATTTTCAGAACTTGGCTTATATAAGAGCGCTTGTGTATTTTAATCCTAATTAATTAATTGTGCATCGGTTCCTAGTCATTTTATGTACATAAAAATAAAAAGTCTGTCCCCTCATAGATATAATTAGACTGTTAGATTTGTAGCCTTTCTCTGACCGGCGAAATGTCAACCCAAAAGTAATATTCTAACAGAACAGGGCTGCCCCTAAAAAGGATAATGCTCTGTGTGTCGTTGAACGCTCTATTTCTATCTTTTCATTCCTCTGCTACGAACAAATTAAGAAATTAAAGAATCAGTCTCGGACCCGGTCCAAGGGAAGCAAATAGGTCATTTTTATGAGCCGTTGTAGATATAATTATGGTGTTTATAAGCCGTAAATACCTACGAAATAACCGTAATATTATTAGTATCACTCTCTGTTCACGCGTTTGTTATGTATGTTTATGCATTGCGAAATTCCTGCTTAAGTGCTCACATGCAGTAATGATATAGCAATAGACCAACGTTTTTGATGCATATTGTTCAAATAACACTCGACTGCTCCTCATCTAATGTTTAATAGTACATTGGGATTTTTCACATATTACGCAATCACCTAGGGGGGTGGGGGGTTCCGAAGTATTGCGTTATATGTTATTGTAACCGTACAACTATTGTAACAGTACAACTGCACTGTTAACTTGTTTACGAGGGGGGGTTAAAATCGGCCAAAAATTGATTACGAAATATGTGAGCGATCCCCATGCATGTCAATTTTCAATATTGCACTATAGTTATAGGCTAAAACTGTGCCTCATTTAATTTTAAATAGCAGGTATCTCAAGAGTGCACTACAGGCTAAAGTTTAATGTTACTTTAATGTAGTACGTTCGTACGTACCTGTTTGTAAAATAAGATAAAGCGATTACATATGGGCACAGCGATTACATAGGGGCATATTATATAGGGTCCATTTGCTCATTTGCAAAGCTGTGAAAGCTGACCGCATTTATCTCTCCATTATACCCTTCATAACAGTTTCAGAGAGAGAGAGAGAGAGAGAAGTCTCTCCATGTGGCTTTCCCGTAGGCAAGATATAATTTCTCGCCGGGTACAAATTTAGGGAAAACCATACAAATATAGGGAAATTGGCGATATCTACGGGCCTCTGATCTAAATACAAAAATAGGGAAGTTTATACAACCAGGAAAGACGATGGTGCAGCACTGAACTGGTTAGGTAAACAATCATATCATGGTTTAATTATTTAAATTAACACTTCCAGTTTACACCTTACAGTGTAATAATGATTTTCGATATGGTATTTGTTGCGCTAGACATCACTTCCCGGACAAAATTCAATTGCACAACAGCTGTTAATCACATTCTTACCCTGCATTTTAGCAGTGTCTGGGTTCTAGGTTCTGGTCACCCATTTCAAATAACATAGCATAGTGGTGCAGTGTTAACTATATCTAGCAGAACCGCCCATAATCCCAAACTAGTTTCTTTTTTTTAATTTGTTGTCTTGGAGTCGAATATTTTCCACACAAACTGTCGAATGCAAAGGATTCCAGAAATACTCTCAAAACTATGATCCATAACCTCGATAAAAGGGGAAGAGGAGCCATTGCCTCAGGGAAAGCCAGGATACTACTGAAACACCGCAAAATCTTTTCTGAACCATATTTTCCCCAAATGTTCGAGTCCGGGAATTTTGTAAAAGGCACCCCTATGGCGAAGAAGCCAAGAAGAGCATCATGAAAGTAAAACCTGAAACTTCTTGCGACTGGATTACCAGCACTCTTCATTGAGCCCCGTGCACTAACAAAGGTTGATTCAGATACACAAGTTGAAGCACTTGATCAGTCATCAGACTAGGACAATAAGAAAAGATATTATCAGTCGATAAAACCGTTTTTGTGCAGAACTCGCTCTTTTTGGTGTAGTGTCCTAGTTTAACAATCGATGAAAGCGTTTAGGACAATTTTGCTTTTTCAATGATTTTTATTTTTCCATAAACTCATGATTTCGGTAAAACGAATGAATATTTATTTTAGTACCGTACTCTATGTAAATATAATATCAGTAATATTAGTCCAGACAGATGTATTTGGACCTTTTTGGACTAATTCACTATTTACCTATAATAATTACGTTTAATAAACGTCGTTTTTAACTCACCAATGCAATATCACAGGCTTAAAAAGTTAAAAAGTTATTACTAACTTACTTAAGTCGAGCTTTATCATTTTGTAACTTTTTAATACCTACCATTATATTATGATCAGCATACCATAGCTGCACCATCTTTTTGAAGCAAAGAACACAATATTTTTTATCTAAGTTACGATATATTACGCCTTGACGACGGATACATGTCATGGTTTATATGATATTGTTATTTATAAAGTACTTTATGTTAAGTTGTACTGAAAGACACACAATGAGCTCTGATGAATCATTGAGCCTTATTGTTTGACAATGTACACGCGACACACACCGATGCAGACCAATGGCATACAGACCTGCAGTGAGGAATGGGCCCTTCCTTTCTTCTAAGCTCCTTACTTTCTTACTAGTTCCTTACTTCTTTTCTTCCTTCTTAGATTCTTCCTAGTTCCTTACTTCCTTTCCCATACTTCTTCATCTTTCTACTTCTCTTCTACTTCATCTCTAATTGCGTGTAGCTATTAGCCTCCAATTAATAGTACTAATACTCTAATCGTGGAGTGTATAAGACAAACATACTATAATATGTCATGGAATTTAGTACAAAGGACCCTGCTCATAATACTAGATCTGCTCCCCCATTATAACTACCTATGATATTATGATATATGTGGTTTTGCTATTTGCTATAGCACGTTGGAGTAAAGACTTTGATATTATGGTGTACAATAGAGTGGAGCCAGCTTAGATGACTCGCACTCTGATTATAGTTAAGTTTGGTAAGTTTTAAGGTTAGTGTTTAATAACCCAACGCTAGTCCTAAACACATGAGTTTTGTTACAGCACTGATTCGGTTGGTTCACAGACTAAGTTCAAATACCAAAGGTGTGATTTGAGGAATGTTATATAAGAATATAAGTGCCTCAGCTCAGACGAATTCATTGTCAGAACTTGGCTTATATAAGAGCGCTTGTGTATTCTAATCCTAATTAATTAATTATGCATCGGTTCCTAGTCATTTTATGTACATAAAAATAAAAAGTCTGTCCCCTCATAGATATAATTAGACTGTTAGATTTGCAGCCTTTCTCTGACCGGCGAAATGTCAACCCAAAAGTAATATTCTAACAGAACAGGCTGCCCCTAAAAAGGATAATGCTCTGTGTGTCGTTGAACGCTCTATTTCTATCTTTTCATTCCTCTGCTACGAACAAATTAAGAAATTAAAGAATCAGTCTCGGACCCGGTCCAAGGGAAGCAAATAGGTCATTTTTATGAGCCGTTGTAGATATAATTATGGTGTTTATAAGCCGTAAATACCTACGAAATAACCGTAATATTATTAGTATCACTCTCTGTTCACGTGTTTGTTATGTATGTTTATGCATTGCGAAATTCCTGCTTAAGTGCTCACATGCAGTAATGATATAGCAATAGACCAACGTTTTTGATGCATATTGTTCAAATAACACTCGACTGCTCCTCATCTAATGTTTAATAGTATGGGATTTTTCACATATTACGCAATCACCTAGGGGGATGGGGGGTTCCGAAGTATTGCGTTATATGTTATTGTAACCGTACAACTATTGTAACAGTACAACTGCACTGTTAACTTGTTTACGAGGGGGGGGGGGGTTAAAATCGGCCAAAAATTGATTACGAAATATGTGAGCGATCCCCATGCATGTCAATTGTCAATATTGCACTATAGTTATAGGCTCAAACTGTGCCTCATTTAATTTTAAATAGCAGGTATCTCAAGAGTGCACTACAGGCTAAAGTTGAATGTTACTTTACTGTAGTACGTTCGTACGTACCTGTTTGTAAAATAAGATAAAGCGATTACATATGGGCACAGCGATTACATAGGGGCATATTATATAGGTACCATTTGCTCAATTGCAAAGCTGTGAAAGCTGACCGAATTTATCTCTCCATTATACCCTTGATAACAGTTTCAGAGAGAGAGAGAGAGTGAGAGATTTGCAGCACCCCAATCAACTCTCTGCTTTGTAATTCAAATGCTGCTTTGGTGTCACACATAATATGACACAGTCAGTATCAGCAGACTGCTGCATTAGTCTGTTCTCTAGCATTAGCTAGGGCCAAAGCATGGTCATCAGCATAGTGCACAATGCCCCAGACTGTGTACTTTTGTAGACCTAAACTCTTAGGATGTGATTATCTGTGTAAGAGACAATGTCGTCCCCCAATAATTGACCCATTGCTGTTCTGAGAGTGACAGATCGGCAGTGTTCTGAGTGTGCCAGATCGGCAGTGTTCTGAGTGTGCCAGATCGGCAATGTTCTGAGTGTGACAGATTGTCAGTGTTCTGAAGGGTGACATTGTCTTGAGAGACAAGAGTGACAGATCGGCAGTGTTCTGAGAGCGACAGATCGGCAGTGTTCGGAGAGTTACAGATCTGTACTTTAGTAACTCACCCATTGACTCAGGTGCAGTACAAGTTAGACGGGTACAGTTGGAAGAAGAGGAAGGATGGCAAGAACGTGCGGGAGGATCACATGAAACTCAAAGTAAATGGTGTTGAGGTGAGGTTATCACGCGTTAATAAACCTCGTTAACGTCGTAAAAATTGATTTTTCGAGTTACTGATTTAAATGTTTAGACCATACATAGGTACATTAATTTTACCAGCCTAGACTGTAGAGTTAATATTTGTTTCAAAACTTAAAAAGTTCAAAGCGCAGTTTAAGTGACAAGCCGAAGTGTTGTGGTACTGCCTGGTACACGGGGTAGGTAGCTCAGGAAGACATGTTGATTTTAGTTGTAGGTATGTTATACTGAACTATTCCCATGAAATGTAATCATTACTGATAATCAAACTTCTAATATTGGTATACTAAGATTTATCAGCTTATCAGTTCCTCACTTCTATCTTGGAGGAGAGCTGTAATCTTGCCAACAAAAGATCTCAGCATAATAGCCGACCAATTCCCCGAAAAGGGCCATCTGTACAGGCTAGAGATTCTGACATTCTGTGATTAGGTAGATCTTGACTCTGCGTCGCGACACAAATACAAAAGATATTTGCAATTTTCAACAAGAATTGCGCCCGTTACCCATTTGCGGGCGCTTAATTTCCCTCCCCCGAGCTTGAAGAAAATATTAATAGAAACGCGCAATTCTAAATGCATGTGGGACATGGGCAGCTTCGATCCGACGATCCACGTTGATGAGCTTTGTAACAACGCAATTGCATTATTTCACGAAGTTATTTATTTCATAAACTCCGTAGTTTGCCATGGTTTTCACGCAAGAAACTATTACTATAGCATTGATGATTCAATTTCATGTCGACGGACGTTGCCCGTCTACGTCTATTTCTTCTGACTGGATGGCTATCAAAAGTGACGTCCAAATGTGGAACGTTGCGCCGCGCGCGTGGGTAGGGTAACATCCTACGAATTTCATGATATACAATTTCATGATACAGTAATTTGTTTTTCCACCATAAATTGTTCAAAATTGCTAGAATTTCAAACATTGGTAAAGTGTTGACTCGGCGCTTGAATTTTCGCTAAAATTTGATAGGCTAACTAAAGCTTAACATGAGCGCGCAACGCATGATGATGAGCCGCAGCGCCGCGCACAAAAATGTTCGATATGTACATCCATCCTGATCTTGCGGAGTGAATTGCGCGCAACTGCGCGCGCAATTAAGGTTGCTACGCGACTCCACCTGATGGTACCATTGTTGACGAAATCTCCTCAAATATGTGGACATCTCCCTCAAATTTGTGGACATCTCCTCAAATTTTGTGGACATATCTCCTCGGACTTTCCGGGCACTTTCCAGAAATTACAGTAGTTGCATTGCAAATCTGGACCTGCTATGCACATATCCTATTTCTCACCTTCCCAAACACGATCTCTGCTAACCCTCTCATTTGCCTTTTTGTATTCACAAAAAGGCCAATTGGGAGGGAAAAAATTAATTACTCTTCTGTAGAGTTTCTACACTCCGCTACTTGATATTCGAGTCAAAACATGTCAATATTTGGAGAGTAGGAGATTTAGAGTCAAGGGGCTTTTTGTATAGAACATAGAATTGTGCTTTATTTGCCGTTATCATACGTAGTACTATGATGCTGAGTTTTATGTTACTCCTTTGAAGCTCTTGAGAGTTGAGACTTCCATGATGAAAGTCTCCCCGTTCACCACCGTATTGTATGCCTTCAAGTTGATGGGAATCAAAGTCTTATGTTTCTAAACGATCATATAATTGTCATTTTGTTCGTCTACTTCATCAAAGAAATCAGGATGGTTATGCAATATCTAGACATTCCATTGCGTCATCACTCTCATAATAGGGGCTGCAAAACGACTCCTGCTGCCATTTCACGCATTTTTCGAGCCGGCTTCGTGCTGT
This sequence comes from Beroe forskalii, assembly GCA_011033025.1. Taxonomy (NCBI): domain Eukaryota; kingdom Metazoa; phylum Ctenophora; class Nuda; order Beroida; family Beroidae; genus Beroe; species Beroe forskalii. The sequence goes on along the minus strand of WFMF01000774.1, from coordinate 29,809 downwards.
TTTTCTCATAAACATGTATTATGTAAATAAATTTAACCAAAACTCAGATATGCTTTTATGGAATAATAGGTCAATTTAAATAGCATTTTGCTGAATTCTTTCATCTGCTGAATGGTTACAGTGACCTTCCAACAAAACAAATCTTAATTTCAAAGCATTACAGTATTATCTCTGAGCAATTTATGAATGAGCATTATTTCATATGAATCTAACATGTTTTGAGAAAATTATGCATATTACATACATTATGTACAGTTTTTACTCAAAAAAACAAAAACATCATATAACATTATTTCATTGGATAAGTTGCTCAATTTGCGCATCAATTGAACCAGTATCATGCCCGTTCTATGAAAAAGACACACCCTTCTGTGTTCACTATTCCTCTATTCGTGTTACCATAGCAACCAGAAGTTTTATCTATCACATCTACTGTTAAAAAGTAAAAAGTTTGTTCTTTACTTATTTGTGATGTCAGATATATCTCATTTGTTTACTGGAGTTTTGTCAGTCAGTACAGAGATAATATAGAACTATTAACCGAAGTAGAGGTAAGTAACATGATATATGTTGCGAGCGCCAGCGAGCGACATATATATGCATTATTGTACGAGGCGAAGCCGAGTTCAATAATGATGTGTTTTGTACGAGGCGAAGCCGAGGTCAAAACTAGATGTTACTTATCTCTACTGAGGTTAATAGTGATATTATATGGCGAAACCACTCATAAAACGTAGTTAAAACATGGAAAATAATGGTCTTTCGATAGGAGCTGCAGACTTCCGGAAGCAAGAGCCATTGGTATTTGGTAATCTTATTCACAGTGCTGATTACATTTAGTTTTTAAAGTATCGAATGTACTCAAATATGCAGTACAGAATTTACAGGCCGAATGGAAATGATTTACACCGGATTATAGTTAGATAATTCGTTCATCTTCATGTGGTGAACCGGTAACTTAATGAAGCGATACCCTTTTCCTCTTCACCTGAACATCATGGTAATTCTTGAAATTCCATCAGAATTAGCCTGGGCTATCACATATAAGGGAGCTTGGTCGGTACTTTGAGCTTGGTCGGTACTTTGAATTCGCTTCTTATATGCATGATAATGACGCTATAAGAGTCTACCGCTAATTTGTTTGGCAGAAAGTTTTAACATTCTAATTGTGGTTCATGATTCATCTCGATTCTCGATTCTCGAGTACAGAGTCATGTCAAACCGTGATACCGGAAATAAATTGTAAGCCCGGATGAACAGTATGTGTTTCAATCGCCGTTTGCTATCATGGATTTCGTTAAGACTGATTTAGAGCAGCTAATTTTTGACTCCTCTGACTTTGAGAAGCTCTAATTGCTGTTGCAAAGAATGTAATTATGCAGCCAAGATTATGATTGTTTAATTTAAAAAAATACTCTTAATGTCGTTGGGGTTATTCGGTCGATCTGGACTAATAACCCGTCTCAGGGACTCAATATAAAGGGTTATTAACCTGGTTCAGGTTAGTAACCCTTCAATACTACTATGTACATGATAGCAAATAAGGGCTTGGGAGCCATATAATATAAAATATTGAGCAAAGGATTGAGTTGAAATATGATGCTTTAGAGAGATGGCGAGTTCGTGTTTTCTCCTCTGGAAATAATGGTTTATTATGGCATGGCAACCTAGATAGTTTTGGCGTCAGCAGGCAATTTTGTTTAATAGTATAACTATTTCGAAGTTCTTTACTACTAAAACCAAGCTTGAAGCTATGGATGCGCGACGGCCGGCATTAGGGAAATTCACAATTTCACCATTATATTCTTTTAAGTCGATTGAGAATCCTTTGACGCTACACACTAATTCGTATAAATAGTGATTCGTATATAAATTTCACAACTCCTTTAAAAGCGTGATTTAATGTGGAGTGGTAGAGGATTAGTTCACGAAACAAATCGGTGAACCTCTCATAGGCCACCTGGCAGCTCCTACCGTATAAGTTTAGAGGTATTTACTGGCCACAGCAGCGATTTCTTATTAAATGTCTTCCGGCAAATAGTATATGCTGGTATTTATTTTGTGGTTCACAGACCGTGAATATTGTAGTGTTCGTCGGAAGATTTTTATGGGTTTAGATCTAATTTCGTGGCTTTGCGATTCCTCTCCTAACAATGATTATCATATGAAAATATTAGATGGCTGGAATATAATAAATAATAATATTCCCATATATTCAAGGTATCCACGGTGCGTGGTATATATAATATCATTATTCCATTTACTAAAGTACTAACACATGATGATAGCGGTTCTATTGTGGACAAATCCCAGTTTAGTCTAGTACACGCACACAATTATCATAAAGTAGTTTTGTATAACTAAAGATTATTAAAGCAATGGAACGTTTTATGATGGTTTGTGTTATTAGGCGGACATTTTCATTTTTATTTGACTAGATAATCGTTGTCTGCAAAGACTAAGGGAAATCAGTGACAGGGAGGGGACTTCTTAGAACTCTCACTCAGAATTTTTACACACTTTTTACTCTAACCAAAGCCATCGTTTCCACTCCTCTTCGGCGTACGCATCTAGTTAGATGAAAACACGTTTTTAGGTCAAAACTTTCTGAAATGATCAAGAATGCCTCCATATCTGCATTCTGCCCAATATGACGCTTTGTTCCTCCAATACCTCCATTACGTTTTACGAATCATAAAATTAAAAACTTAGGTATCAAAAGGGTAAAACTTTATTTTGCAATTTAACCAAGGCTTGCTTCCATGTACCGATTACACAATAATACTGAGATCTCGTGATCTTCTGCGCACTGTATTCAACAAATGAGATGTATCTCAAACACTATTCTGCTGTATCACAATATCCCCCTTTGTCATTATAATCTTGCTATTGTTTAGACTTAGTGGAGTGAAACTCTGCGAAGCAGAGAGTATCCTTAGATCTTTATATTTTAGATTATGATATTGCGATGATTCTATTCTTTCATGCAACGTGGGTTGAAATCAACTTTTGTCGAATGTTAGTTCTAATCTGATATGCCAATATTTCCTATTATTGGATAGAATAGACTAATTAGGTATCTACCTACAACAGTACAACGTTGAAAACGCCGTAAAATTCTGAATTCTACCGGTTATTAAGTTATTAGATACCAGCATGTAGTCGACTGCTTAAACCGTTAGCAGAGGAAGTAAGGGGCATGGCAGAAGTGTTCAATCCTCCACGCCAATTAATCTAATGTGAGGCACAATATGTCGGAGAGGGTAGGAAGTTGCCATATTCGGCAACTTCTTGAGATTTCCCGCTTTCCGGAATTCGTTGGATCTTAAATACTGGCGACTTAATTAAATGCAATGTAGAATATTGAACTTCAAGATCACAGAAAATGCGACATCAGGCTTATAGGGTGCTTTGAGGTATCTTCTAATAATTCATTTCTTTTAACCAGGAACTTTGATCGTTCATCACATTTCTACGATCGACATGTCATTCTCATTCTCTACCTGCAAATGACAGCTCGACGTTTCAAAATACCAGTGCTCAATGTTCATTGTCTGGTCACTAAAAGCTTTCACACTCAATCTATTATATCTGTGACAGAAACCATTTGAATTTAATTAACTGAGCTGCAGTTCTAATATATAACTTGTTCAAAAAGAGAAATGCTTTGCTTCTTTGCTTCACCTGATGTCAGAGTCCCTTGTTTCACTCAGGCCAGCGTACCACGATCACAATATCAACGAGCGATGTTTGCCGATGTAACTCTTCAAACTTCCTCCTCCATTTGATCTATTGTTTTCACGTGACCAAAGAATGAGAATTTACTTTTTACATTTTGTCTTCAAACTTATTAAAGTTTGTGTAATTTACTAATCTGCGTGATATACGGGCTTATTCTACGGAGAATTTGGTGTTTGATCCTATGATTTTCCAGGAAATTAAGTTCGTATTTCGGACATAATTTCTCCATTTAATTGGCTAATTATCTAGACTAAGCTATAGACTTCTGTCATTGTCGGTCAACTAATCATGATAAATGATCCTTATTCACTTTTGTACACTCGAGCTATACTTCTATAGTTGAAGCTTTGAAGGATGTGTGTCTATCATAAGTGGAATTACTAATTATCATCTCATAAAACCCCGTAAAATTTCATATTCGAAGTATTTGCTGCTCTTTGAATTGACGCCCTTCTTCGAACATCCTGATATTATGTTAGCAACTGATTTCCTACATGGATAAGAATCAGCTTCTTGTTGTTGTTATGAAGTTCCGATAAACACTTATGATCCCTGACTAATAACATACCGAGAGTAATTAAGCCATGCAGTCCAATAGTAGTTAAACGTAGTTATACAAATTACATGTCAGAGTCGAAATTGCGGAATGTTTAAAGTTCCATCAGTTCAAGTTCGCAAAACAGTTAACGTATTTCTCACTCCCTAGTACTAAAATAGTGTACTTTTCAAGATATTACATGGTGTATATTAAAGTATTAAGTTGTATTCCTTAAAAGTTTCTGTGATAAGTAATTCGCCTACCCAACCAACTGTTTCCAATTATTTGACACGTTTCAAGCGTTCTGTTTGGTCTATATCAGAACGAAATGTTCAAACCCTCGTACATGGGTATGCGGACTGCGGTAGATGATAAGGTGTTATTGCTAGACGACTGTGTGTATGAATAATCACTCACAGTAATTCTGCATGAGATCCTAACTTGACAGGGTATGTGGTAGATCAGATCAATTTCATTGCTGCTAATAAACCGGGAGCAATTCATGAATTACCCCCATCTGATATCACATCGGAAACGCGGTTAGCTATCACCATTACCAAGGAACCAATCGGCCCTGAGTAAGTGAATTCGCCTATTTGGAAAGGATTTGGAAAGGTCGTGGAAAGGATGAGAACCAAATGAGAACGGGGATTTTGAAGGGTTTAAAGGTGGTAAATGACTCCAAAACCGGTTCAGGGTTGTAGAGGGCATTGAGGAGATGACTTGTGCAAATTTTTGGCGACTTTGGACTTTCGGGGACGCCGGGCCACGCCCTTTCGACACAAAAATCGAAAATTTAAAATTGGTTGTCTAAAACTGGAACAGTGTACTGAGAGTTCCTAGGAGAGTGTCTAAAACACGGAACAGAGTATTAAGAGTTCCTAGAGAGTGTCTAAAGAGGTACAGAGCAGTGTGTTGAGAGTTCCTAACAGAGTGTCTGAAGTACAAACAGTGTGCTGAGAGTTCCTAGGAGAGTGTCTGAAGTACAGAGCAGTGTGCTGAGAGTTCCTAGGAGAGTGTCTGAAGTACAGAGCAGTGTGCTGAGAGTTCCTAGGAGAGTGTCTGAAGTACAGAGCAGAGTACTAAGAGTTCCTAGGAGAGTAATGGAAGTACGGAGAACAGTCCTAAGATATCCTAGGAGAGTGTCTAAAGCAGGGAACGCGTCAAAAATGATTCGATTTTTGTTCATTGGGCTGGTTAAAAAAAGGGCTGGTTAATAAAAAGGTCGGCTAAATAAAGGCCAATAAGGTATATCGGTGAAATAGATTACCTTATGAGACATTATTTGGGCGGATATAACTGATATATTGACAAGAGATACCTACATACCTTTTCCGTAAGTAGCTGCACAGCTTTTTCGAGTGAAGGATGGATTAATCCCTCTTTCCTTACTTTCACCCTTCGGTGAAACCACTGGAAGCAACGTACTGATTACTACAGCTTGTGGTAGCGGTGCACGCATCTGTAACTGGAGATGCACTGGAGATTGTCATCTGATGAAAATTAAAAGTAGAACAATGAACTTGTGATGAAATAATATAGTGAAAATAGATTAGTTCTAACTTATATATCAAGTTAAAATGGAAGGGTGTCATCCGTGATGTATATCGGTGCCGTCAAAGCACGTCACCTAAGATTCAAACAACTCGACTTCTTCTTGCTGTAGTTACGTAAATTACTTCACTCGGCTGCCTCCTCAGTCCTTAGCTCCTTTACCGGTGCGGTAAGAAAGTGCAGCGAACTGTTCATCGAACGTGATAACTTTTAATTTGCTGATAAATCTATGCTATACATCACACTACAAATACTCAAAATCAATGAAAAAGTTTATTGAAAATATTTTTTGACTTAGGTACTGAACTGGCTCACTCATTTTGACCTTTTTAAATTAAAAGCAATACTCACATTGACTTATTTGTACTTTTTTATAGTGTAAAATGTCACTTACCGACTCATTCCAAAGAAACGCCACGTTTTCAAACAAACAAGGAACGAAAGTGAAACACTGCTAAATAGGAAGTATTTCACGGTATGGCATCAATTAAATTGTTTACACAAGCGAAACATCAATTGCATTAGTGGTCTTTACGCACAACTTTGATCAATACAAATTTAGGGAAGCTGATACAAATTTAGGGATGTTGGTACAAATATAGGGAAGCTGATACAAATTTAGGGATGTTGGTACAAATTTAGGGATATTGTGAGACTTCCCTAAATTTGTATAAACTTCCCTATTTTTGTACCCTAAATTTGTATAAACTTCCCTATATTTGACGGAGAGCTAGAGAGAGAGAGAGAGAGAGATTTGCAGCACCCCAATCAACTCTCTGCTTTGTAATTCAAATGCTGCTTTGGTGTCACACATAATATGACACAGTCAGTATCAGCAGACTTATAGTCTGTTCTCTAGCATTAGCTAGAGCCAAAGCATGGTCATCAGCATAGTGCACAATGCCCCAGACTGTGTACTTGTGTAGACCTCAACTCTTAGGATGTGTATATCTGCGTAAGAGATAATGTCGTCCACCAATAACTGACCCATCGCTGTTCTGAGAGTGGCAGATCGGCAGTGTTCTGAGAGTGACAGATCGGCTGTTTTGAGAGTGACAGATCGGCGGTGTTCTGAGTATGGCAGATCGGCAGTGTTCTGAGAGTGACAGATCGGCAGTGTTTCTAGAGTGTGAGATCAGCAGTGTTCCGAGTGTGTCAGATCGGTAGTGTTCTGAGTGTGACAGATCGGCAGTGTTCTGAGAGGGACAGATCGGCAGTGTTCTGAGAGGGACAGATCGGCAGTGTTCTGAGAGGGACAGATCGATTGTTCTGAGAGAGACTTATCAGCATATTCTGAGTGTGACAGATCGGCAGTGTTCTGAGTGTGACAGATCGGCAGTGTTCTGAGTGTGGCAGATTGGCAGTGTTCTGAGAGTGGCAGATCGGCAGTGTTCTGAGAGTGACAGATCGGCTGTTTTGAGAGTGACAGATCGGCGGTGTTCTGAGTATGGCAGATCGGCAGTGTTCTGAGAGTGACAGATCGGCAGTGTTTCTAGAGTGTGAGATCAGCAGTGTTCCGAGTGTGTCAGATCGGTAGTGTTCTGAGTGTGACAGATCGGCAGTGTTCTGAGAGGGACAGATCGGCAGTGTTCTGAGAGGGACAGATCGGCAGTGTTCTGAGAGGGACAGATCGATTGTTCTGAGAGAGACTTATCAGCATATTCTGAGTGTGACAGATCGGCAGTGTTCTAAGAGTGACAGATCGGCAGTGTGCTGAGAGCGACAGATCAGTAGTGTTTTGAGTGTGACAGATCTGTACTTAAGTAACTCACCCATATTGACTCAGGTGCAGTACAAGTTAGACGGGTACAGCTGGAAGAAGAGGAAGGATGGCAAGAACGTGCGAGAGGATCACATGAAACTCAAAGTAAATGGTGTCGAGGTGAGGTTCTTGTACGCGTTAAAACTTATCAGCTTATCAGTTCTTCACTTCTATCTTAGAGAAAGCTGTAATCTTGCCAATATCTCAGCATAATAGCCGACCAATTCACCGAAAAGGGCCATCTGTACAGGCTAGAGATTCTGTGATTAGGTAGATCTTGACTCTGCGTCGCGACAGAAATACAAAAGATATTTGCAAAAATTAATTACTCTTCTGTAGAGTTTCTACACTCCGCTACTTGATATTCGAGTCAAAACATGTCAATATTTGGAGAGTAGGAGATTTCAAGTCAAGGGGCTTTTTGTATAGAACATAGAATTGAGCTTTATTTGCCGTTATCATACGTAGTACTATGGTACTGAGTTTTATGATACTCCTTTGAAACTCTTGAGAGTTGAGACTTCCATGATGAAAGTCTCCCCGTTCACCACCGTATTGTATGCCTTCAAGTTGATGGGAATCAAAGTCTTATGTTTCTAAACGATCATATAATTGTCATTTTGTTCGTCTACTTCATCAAAGAAATCAGGATGGTTATGCAATATCTAGACATTCCATTGCGTCATCACTCTCATAATAGGGGCTGCAAAACGACTCCTGCTGCCATTTCACGCATTTTTCGAGCCGGCTTCGTGCTGTTTTTCTCATAAACATGTATTACCTTAGTACACTTAAGAACTGCGTCACTTTATTAGTGCGGTTTGGAAAAAACCGCACTAATAAAGTGTATAGTATTTAAGTGCGCATGAAATTAAGTGTATGCTAATTAAGTGAACAATTTTGTGAATTTTGCGTTTTTTCGATTTCGTTTTTTAGGACATGAATTAATGAATAACTTTACTTCTGGATTAAGATTTGAATTTATAGATATTGCCCAAAACAATAAAGCAATAAGTATAATTACAAAACGAGCTGTAAGTGTATATCGTGACCATTAGCTAAAACTTAAATAATTTAAAAAAAGAAATTGTAATGGATACTATGACTTATCGCTGAAGAAAATTTCATCTATTTTCATAATTGCAAAATTTTCGATTGTTGGTCCTATGAATATGATGTCCTGCAATCAAGAGGAAAATTTCAAATTCATTCAAATTTCCACATCGTTTTCTATCTCATAAAAAACCGCACTAATAAAGTGCTTCGATCTTAAAGTGCGCGCAAATTACGTGATGCCGTTCTAAAGTGTACTAAGGTATATTATTAAATTTAACCAAAACTCAGATATGCTTTTATGGAATAATAGGTCAATTTAAATAGCATTTTGCTGAATTCTTTCATCTGCTGAATGGTTACAGTGACCTTCCAACAAAACAAATCTTAATTTCAAAGCATTACAGTATTATCTCTGAGCAATTTATGAATGAGCATTATTTCATATGAATCTAACATGTTTTGAGAAAATTATGCATATTACATACATTATGTACAGTTTTTACTCAAAAAACAAAAACATCATATAACATTATTTCATTGGATAAGTTGCTCAATTTGCGCATCAATTGAACCAGTATCATGCCCGTTCTATGAAAAAGACACACCCTTCTGTGTTCACTATTCCTCTATTCGTGTTACCATAGCAACCAGAAGTTTTATCTATCACATCTACTGTTAAAAAGTAAAAAGTTTGTTCTTTACTTATTTGTGATGTCAGATATATCTCATTTGTTTACTGGAGTTTTGTCAGTCAGTACAGAGATAATATCAAATATTGAGCAAAGGATTGAGTTGAAATATGATGCTTTAGAGCTTTAGAGAGATGGCGAGTTCGTGTTTTCTCCTCTGGAAATAATGGTTTATTATGGCATGGCAACCTAGATAGTTTTGGCGTCAGCAGGCAATTTTGTTTAATAGTATAACTATTTCGAAGTTCTTTACTACTAAAACCAAGCTTGAAGCTATGGATGCGCGACGGCCGGCATTAGGGAAATTCTCAATTTCACCATTATATTCTTTTAAGTCGATTGAGAATCCTTTGGCGCTACACACTAATTCGTATAAATAGTGATTCGTATATAAATTTCACAACTCCTTTAAAAGCGTGATTTAATGTGGAGTGGTAGAGGATTAGTTCACGAAACAAATCGGTGAACCTCTCATAGGCCACCTGGCAGCTCCTACCGTATAAGTTTAGAGGTATTTACTGGCCACAACAGCGATTTCTTAAATGTCTTCCGGCAAATAGTATATGCTGGTATTTATTTTGTGGTTCACAGACCGTGAATATTGTAGTGTTCGTCGGAAGATTTTTATGGGTTTAGATCTAATTTCGTGGCTTTGCGATTCCTCTCCTAACAATGATTATCATATGAAAATATTAGATGGCTGGAATATAATAATATTCCCATATATTCAAGGTATCCACGGTGCGTGGTATATATAATATCATTATTCCATTTACTAAAGTACTAACACATGATGATAGCGGTTCTATTGTGGACAAATCCCAGTTTAGTCTAGTACACGCACACAATTATCATAAAGTAGTTTTGTATAACTAAAGATTATTAAAGCAATGGAACGTTTTATGATGGTTTGTGTTATTAGGCGGACATTTTCATTTTTTTGACTAGATGATCGTTGTCTGCAAAGGAAATCAGTAAAACGGAGGGACTTTTCAGAACTCTCACTCAGAATTTTTCCACAATTTTTACTCTAACCAAAGCCATCGTTTCCGCTCCTCTTCGGCGTAAGCATCTGATTAGATGAACACACGTTTTTAGGTCAAAACTTTCTGAAATGATCAAGAATGCCTTCATATCTGCCCAATACCACGCTTTGTTCCTCCAATACCTCCATTACGATTTACGAATCATAAAATTAAAAACTTATCAAAAGGGTAAAACTTGATTTTGCAATTTAACCAAGGCTTGCTTCCATGCACCGATTACACAGTAATACTGAGATCTCGTGATCTTCAGCGCACTGTATTCAACAAATGAGATGTATCTCAAACACTATTCTGCTGTATCACAGTATCACAACACCCCTTTTGTCATTATAATCTCGCTATTGTTTAGACTCAGTGGAGTGAAACTCTGCGAAGCAGAGTGTATCCTTATATCTTTATATTTCAGATAATGATATTGCCATGATTCTATTCTTTCATGCAACGTGGGTTGTAATCAACTTTTGTCGAATGTTAGTTCTAATCTGATATGCCAATATTTCCTATTATTGGATAGAATAGACTAATTAAGTATCTACCTACAACAGTACAACGTTGACAACGCCGTAAAATTGTGAATTCTACCGGTTATTAAGTTATTAGATACCAGCATGTAGTCGACTGCTTAAACCGTTAGCAGAGGAAGTAAGGGGCATGGCAGAAATGTTCAATCCTCCACGCCAATTAATCTAATGTGAGGCACAATATGTCGGAGAGGGTAGGAAGTTGCCATATACGGCGACTTCTTGAGATTTCCCGCTTTCCGGAATTCGTTGGATCTTAAATACTGGCGACTTAATTAAATGCAATTTCGAATATTGAACTTCAAGATCACAGAAAATGCGACATCAGGCTTATAGGGTGCTTTGAGGTATTTTCTAATAATTCATTTATTTTAACCAGGAATTATGATTGTTCATCACATTTCTACAATCGACTTGGCATTCTCATTCTCTACCTGCAAATGACAGCTTGACGTTTCAAAATACCAGTGCTCAATGTTCATTGTCTGGTCACTAAAAGCTTTTACACTCAATCTATTATATCTGTGACAGAAACCATTTGAATTTAATTAACTGAGCTGCAGTTCTAATATATAACTTGTTCAAAAAGAGAAATGCTTTGCTTTGCTTCTTTGCTTCGCCTGATGTCAGAGTCCCTTGTTTCACTCAGGCCAGCGTACCACGATCACAATATCAACGAGAGATGTTTGCCGATGTAACTCTTCAAACTTCCTCCTCCATTTGATTTATTGTTTTCACGTGACCAAAGAATGAGAATTTACTTTTTACATTTTGTCTTCAAACTTAGTAAAGTTTGGCTAATTGACTTATCTACGTGATATACGGGCTTATTCTACGGAGAATTTTGTGTTTGATCCTATGATTTTCCAGGAAATTAAGTTCGTATTTCGGACATAATTTCTCCATTTAATTGGCTAATTATCTAGACTAAGCTATAGACTTCTGTCATTGTCGGTCAACTAATCATGATAAATGATCCTTATTCACTTTTGTACACTCGAGCTATACTTCTATAGTTGAAGCATTGAAGGATGTGTGTCTATCATAAGTGGAATTACTAATTATCATCTCATAAAGCCCCGTAAAATTTCATCTTCGAAGTATTTGCTGCTCTTTGAATTGACGCCCTTCTTCGAACATCCTGATATTATGTTAGCAACTGATTTCCTGCATGGATAAGAAGCAGATTCTTGTTGTTGTTGTTGTTAAATGAAGTTCCGATACACACTTATGATCCCTGACTAATAACATACCGAGAGTAATTAAGCCATGCAGTCCAATAGTAGTTAAACGTAGTTATACAAATTATCTGTCAGACTCGAAATTGCGGAATGTTTAAAGTTCCATCAGTTCAAGTTCGCAAAACAGTTAACGTATTTCTCACTCCCTAGTACTAAAATAGTGTACTTTTCAAGATATTACATAGTGTATATTAAATTGTATTCCTTAAAACTTTCTGTGATAAGTGATTGGCCTACCCAACCAACTGTTTCCAATTATTTGACACGTTTCAAGCGTTCTGTTTGGTCTACCAGAACGAAATGTTCAAACCCTCGTACATGGGTATGCGGACTGCGGTAGATGATAAGGTGTTATTACTAGACGACTGTGTGTATGAATAATCACTCACAGTAATTCTGCATGAGATCCTTACTTGACAGGGTATGTGGTAGATCAGATCAATTTCATTGCTGCTAATAAACCGGGAGCAATTCATGAATTACCCCCATCTGATATCACATCGGAAACGCGGTTAGCTATCACTATTACCAAGGAACCAATCGGCCCTTGTAAATGTTGAAAGACGCGGAAATAATTTATCAGATCTTTTAGCGCAAAACACCGCGCGGTTTCGTGCGCGTAGATAGACAAATTCCAATTTCTAACAACATGTGCGGCATCTTAGGCCAAATAACAAAGCCGTGGTGTATATATCTGTCAATTATGAAATTCATCAGCTGTGCTCTTGTACTCCCTATTGTTAGACTGCCCTATTAAGAGTACACACTCGATTCTGTCTAATTCAGTGCCCCCTTCAGTGCCTCTATGGGTCCTATGCTCACAACGAAGTCGTTCCCAACTTTCATCGTCGCTGCTACTGGAAACTCAAGGTAGGAAGACCAAGTAGGGGGGATCTCAATTTGTGTACACGCGGTGTGCTGATTATGTGCTCGTATGAGGGGAGAGAGAATTGCGTTGGTTAATTCGGTTGCTTAGACAATGCTTGCTATTGAATTTGCCCACATGGATTGATTCCATAGGCTGATTTGCGATTGAGTACTGATTCAGTGCTTAGCTGTGCTTGTTCTCTCTGACAATTTGCTGATTATTCACCCCCTGGTGTCCTTGTAGGAGTGATATTCAGGTAAGTGTGTATTAAACAGTGTGCAGTGTTTGTAAGCATGGGAACACACGCAAAGTCTCTCTCTCCCTTAACTACCTACTACAGTAGCATTACTCCATGATACTACCTACTTATTATTCAATGAAAGATCATGTTATGATCCGATAGATAATCACCCCGGATAATAATAACGATAATAACACCGTCTCCTGGTGTTCTAACGACATCAGACATGCTGATATATCTCTCTACTATAATAACATGTAGATATATCTCTCTACTATGATAACATGTAGATGTATCTGTGTCTGTATTTCAGACCCCTAAAGTGGTTCTAGTGCACTATCTGTACGTAGCGGAGGAGGCACAATCAGGACCCCCGAGTATTTCTCACTTCCAACACGCTATCTCACAGCTCCAGAACATCTGTAAGTTCTATATTGCTGCACACACACACACGTTTAGTTACTGTGTCAGTGTACAACTGTGCGTGTGTGTATATAATATCTTAGAGAATTAGTTGTCATTTCCCATGGAAAGTTTACCGTATAAGTTTCTAACAGTGATTATTGTTATTAATTTTTCCGTTAATTGTCGTAAATTTGTGACGATCAGTCTTGAATGTCATTATTTACCGGTTATTTATCAAACAATATTTTGGATATTACAAAACAAATAAATTCATCGTGGAATACCTCCTTGACATCCTTAAATAACAAATTCCAGATCGATTCTTCGTTTATGAGCATTCCTTCCGAGAAAAGTGGACAGCTATCATTTGTTACATATCTTCAAGTGAAGCACTTTAAGGGCAATAGTAATGATTGAAAATTGACAGCATCTTTGATCCGTTGTCTGGAGATATTGCGTCGTACATTTGGTCAGGATTTTGAAGACAGAAGTCTGTAATACTCGACTGGTAATAGGCCAATAAGAACTGCATATGACTTGACGTCATTGTAGACAGATCAGTATTATTAGGTTCCGTTATACATGATACGCTGCATCTATTTAAAGGTTTCATTGATCTACTTCGTACAGACAGAGCTTGTACTATTCAACTTTAATAACGTTCCTAGGTCAGAAGTCTGAGCAAACAATGTCGGAAGAATCCCTCCTTTTGTATTCCTTATGTTGTCGGTTTAGTTGTGTTCAAGTTACGTTCATGATACGTTTAAATTGTCTTCTACAGCTGGCACAGGATGCTAATTGCTTACTTGCTAAGGCACATTTTTTTCGGACCCCTTATAAATCAATGAGCCAATCGCAATTATATTTGTAAAGGCTTATAGGATTTCGTTTCATTAATTTACTGTTTGAATACTTAGTGCTTCACCATACTCTCTATACAGTTCAATTGCGTACTCCTCAAATGATCATCATATCTAGTAGCAGCACCATTGATAGAAACTATGAAGGGCCCTTAGTACTGCTGATCTGTCCATTCGTTCCTTACAGCAACATTGCAGAAGCATAAGTATTAATCAATAATGCATAATTATCTCTCATAATTGCATTCATTAAATGATATAATGTCTGCTTCTTCTGCAATGGCCCTAGCTTCCTCAATTCACAGCACCGTTATATTAGCTATTTTAAATTATGCATTATCGCATCAAGACATTATAACACAAAGAAGCTGCACTGGGTTCTTCAGAAAGACATGTCCAAGATTCCATCTAGTCTTATTACTTTATTAGGGTAAAAGTTGCTAATTTGAATATCGCAAAACCGTGTTTTTTTTTGCGTTCAAGCATCACTGCAGAGTGCAGGTAAGTGATATATGACTGAAAAACTTGTGACGACCATGCAGTTAAGCACTGATTCTTCCCCTGTTATATTATAGAACTTTCTGATGTGTCAATTTGGTCGTCTGATGTGTCAATGTTGTCTTTGGAACTTTTTCATCAGTTAAATCAATGAAATTTTGCATGCTAACTAGGAAAATGTTGCTTTCAGATTTTTGATCCGCGGCCAACAACAAGATTTGTAGCCCGTTAAAAACTATAAAGTTTGGGTTGAAGTGGAATAGTTTGACGCTGCGTGCCTGCATGTTATGCATTTTACAAGGTGCAAACATAACACATCACGCCTGGTCTCACGACAGTACGACACACATACTGAAAAATCACTAGTTGCACCGCCCTCACATAGTTTATTTGATATCAAGGCATCAAGCCACTCAACTGAAACGCTAACTGGGTTAACCCGCTTCCAGTTAATGTGCCTGAGAACACGATCCTAGAACAGATGAAGACGAGCATGCCCGACATCCAGCTGATTTACCCCTCAGCACTGAGCCAGCCACCCTCAGCATCACCCAACAAGATGGAAGCTGAGAACACCCGGGCCTCACAACTCATGCTCATACTGAGGAGGCAAAAGAACCAACTCAAAGACATCATCGACGAGGTATCCCCGGGGCATATTTGATAAGTTTTATGTTTCACAAATATCCAGATTTGAATATAGCAATTTGAGTGATGAAGTAAAATCCCGTAAATGTTTTTGAGGTCTCATTAACGATTGTTCTTTCCCAATCAGCTTTGAATGTTTCATAAAAGGTATTGGGGTAAGGTAATAAGGTAGGTAATGAGGCAGGGTAGTAAGACAAGTTTTGGAATTGCTCGCTATAAATTTTCATTTCTGTACTTTTCCCGCTGTTTAGAACATGGTATTCTGTGTGGTTCTTTAAATACGTATATCTTCTTCAGGAGCAGAACGGACATCATTCAGAAGATAAAGACACACAAACTGAACGCGTGTGCAGCACTTCGAATGGCGCGCGCGTCTCGAACACGTGCACCAACACGCGCAGCAGTGTCACGTGCACTGACGTCACGTGCAATGTCACGTGTCCGGTCCCCTCGTCGAGCAGACACGGCGTTCCCATGGAAACGGACGACAGGTTGGACGAAGTGGAGGCTAACTCGGTGCTGGTCAGCAAACACAACCCCCTGCTTAGTAACTCGGGGAGTGTCGTGGAGGACCTTACATCCCTACTGGAACCCATACACCCCTGCAATGTGAGTCAACTGAGAGGGATTGATCCTAGTGCTGAGAGCACTTCAAACTTCCAAAGGGATTTAAAATTCATAAATTCGCCTGTAAAATTAACTTGACTCAGCCCTGAGACTTCAACTGAAACTTCTCCTTCCTACATTTTGAAACTGTGATCGTAAATATATTCAGGGAATTGAAAATGGCGGAGCGGATGATAAAATTGATTGTGATATGTTCTCAACTGAATCAGACATGGCGAAATACGACCTTTCCGGTATCAAAGACAAGGTGAAACGATTTTCAACATACTCTGTTCAATTTTGTGCACGACTTTATGTTTTCTGCACGAAGTTAGTTACTATTAATTCTTGGAGATAAGTAAACATTAACATCAGTCTAAGAGCTTTTCTCATTATCAGGACGCTAAGCTGTTTGAACTGTTTGAGGAAGCGGAGATGGCCTCCAACAGAACGTGCCCAACCCCTGACATCCCCCTCCACCCACTCTTATCTCCAATCCAAGATGGTATGTGATTGTTGACGGTATTTGAAGAGTTTAGACATAGCGGGGTCCTTTACGAAACCGAACTCACCTCAAGTAACGGAATTAAATCAAACGTTAATTTCAATTATGCACTAAAATTGTGACTGTTCTCTCACGTAAAGGACCCTCTATTATTGAAAATAACTAGTAACTACCAGTCACTAACTTCAAAAACTTGTTTTTGCATGGAAGATCAATGATTTCATTTCATATGTTGACATTTTACGTGCTCTTCTGATTTCAATGCTTGTGCCATCTGTAGATGTGTACAAATCAAAATATCGAAAAAAATCGTACGGTACACAGGTAAGTCTTCAGTCTTCGTTTAGTAAATGATAAAAAGTACAATCCTGTGAAATGTGGACCTAGGTTTAAAAGAACTGTAATTTGAGATGCTCTTAGCTGCTAAATCACAGAATTTACTATCAATTACCACTCTTTAATATCAATTCAAGTTTGTGTCGTTTGTGCCTTATTATAGTTCATAAGGTACCTCTTCAGTCTTCCTCCAGATTAAATTGATAGAATTGACCTTCGATATCGACACAGTATTCATTTTACATTTTACTACCTATTTTAGGCAGAGATATTTCTTACTTTCTTAGTCTGTATAGGAATATTCGCTTAGGAATATGCTTAGGTAGTCACTGACTCGCTGGTCAGTTTTAATCTTTGGTCAATTATTGTTATCATGATATAAAGTTTCCTGCCTGCAGCATTTTATTGTCGAATATTCATTATTCGAACTACCTTAGCACACTTAATAAGAACTGCATCACATAATTGATGCGCGCTTAAATGGACAATCCCGGGCTTCGTAACAGACAATCGAGAGCTTGAAATGAGTTACCAAAAATATCACTCCAAATTATCAAGATCGGATCAATCAACAATTAATCAATATTCTCCTCAAACTTCTGTTAGATAAATTCTTTTAAGTTCATAAGTTCAACAATTCAATGGCAACCGAAGAATTCTTCACCTTGAATCACCCATTGTCATGTGGGTTGTGTCCATATGTCATCCAATTCCAAGTGCCTGAGAAAGTAGAGCATGTTGAGAGACAGAGCGAGATTCCCGAGGGTGGCCTCGCTCGGCTCCTCTGAGAACTCGTAAAGTCTCTTCTGGAGCGTCAGTCCCCGGACCCTGTGTTTGACGATTAACCTGGCGTAGTTCCTCACATTACGCCGGCCGAAGTTGGAGTGTTTTATGGTGTAGAAGAGCATGTCAGTCCATGTCTCCAGAGCCCCCATCAGACCCTCACATACCCCTCTCAGGGTCTTGGCCGTCAGCCAGGGATGGTGGAGGTCCTTTACAAACGCCGCCCTGATATCCTCCAACCGTCCCACTTGCGCCCTGATCGGCGGAAGTTCCCAGATATCGGGTGCAAATGTGCTGTTCAACTTGAAAACCACGCCCGGCTTCAGTTCCACGTGCTGAGGTCTTGTAGTGAGGAGGTCCGGTCCTAACAGAGTGTCAACCTGCTGCAGTATTGCTGGAGAGAGAAGGGAGGTAGAACTGCGGATCAAACCAGGAAGTCCAATGTCGGACCCCTGTCCTGGAGTTCCAGGATCGGAGATGATGTTTGAGAGACTATGCTCCGTGCTTCTCTCATGTTTCACAATATCAGAATTCATGAAAGTGTATTCAGATGCACAAGATGTATAATAATAATATTCAAGACAATCAACGGAAGTAACAATCGAGTGCATAGAAGTGAGTAAGCACTGCTGATAGAGAATTAAAAAGATACTACCTTAGCACACTTATTAAGAGCTGCATCACGTAATTATTGGTGCGAAATTAAAGATTTTCGCACATTATTAGTGCACGTTTATCAAAAACGCGGTAATAAAGTAACAGGTCGTATGAAAGTATACCAATCCCCTGCTGACCCCCTACTGACCCCTTGCTGACCCCCTGGTGAACTCCTGCTGACACTCTACTGATCTCCTGCTGACCCCCTGGTGAACTCCTGCTGAACCCCTAGTGAACCCCTACTGACCCATGGTGAACTCCTGCTGACCCCCTAGTGAACCCCTACTGACCCCCTGGTGAACTCCTGCTGACCCCCTAGTGAACCCCTACTGACCCCCTGCTGGCCTCCTGGTTACCCCTTACTGACCCCCTACTAACGCAGTTCTACTTTAAGTGTAGCATGGTATTCACCCCGCTTCTTTCCCCTCAGAACCCACGTCAAAAGAAAGAATCCCTGAAGTGTACTTAGCTTTTGAACCCTCCTTCTTTCACCCTCAGAACCCATGTCTCAAGAAAGCATCCCGGAGGTTGGACAGAAGAGAAAGCACTCCCCCTCGGGTCGTGACGTCACAGTGGTGACTGTGAGCAGCAACAGCAGCTCAACGGCTCCCAAACAAACCTCGCAACCCATCGCCCCGCGCCCCCTCTCCAAGCCTCCCGTGTACACAAAACCCTCCCACTCGCAGCCTTCCCACTCGCAGCCCTCCCACTCACAGCCCTCCCACTCGCTCGCTCCCCCGCCCCCTCCTGCGGTAATGCCCCCTCCTGAAGAAGAGGAGGAGGTCCTGCCCACCGCGGAGTTCAAAGTTCACATCACCGCTGTCAGCCCGGACTGGTCCTATCTCGCGGGCGGAGAGAAGGTGAGAGATTAGTGTGGGTTATTTTGACCTACGTAACAGTGCAGCATGGCAAGAATTTCATCAATTGGTACCTCAAACTACACCGATGATTCCATTTTGGGAAGATCATTAAAATAAGCAGTAAACTCATTCGTAATTCAGTCTTCCTGCGTCAGGTTATTCTGGTTGGTGACTGGGAGCAGATGCAAGGCAGGTGCTGTGTCTTGTTCGGAAATACCATGGTTCCTGCTCAACACTTGCGGAATGGTAGGTAAAATGTTGATCATAATCATCAAAACTGGGGTATGCTGTTATGGAATATGGTTGTCCGATAATCGACAGAATTCCAATCCATTGAATTTCGTAGAATTGGGGATGAAATCAACGACGATTTACATCTGAGCTTCCTCTAAATTTCAATGATTCACATCCCATTCCGCGCCCACCTAGGTGAGATGCAGATAATGACTCCCCGCCCACCTAGGTGGGATCCAGGCAATAACCCCCCTCCACCCAGGCGTGATCCAGGTGATCTGCCCGGCCTCTTCCCACCCGGGGGTGGTGACAGTGCACATCGTATCGGAGGGGGTGATTGTCACCACCTCCCACGCCAAGTTCACCTACCGGGGCGAACACAGTCCCGGACACTGGCTCCAGGTCGTCGACTCAAACTTCAAGTACTCGCTCATCAACCGGCTCGAGGCCCTCGAGTCCCAGGTACCGTGTCAGTTGG
Source organism: Beroe forskalii (assembly GCA_011033025.1). NCBI lineage: Eukaryota > Metazoa > Ctenophora > Nuda > Beroida > Beroidae > Beroe > Beroe forskalii. The sequence goes on along the minus strand of WFMF01000774.1, from coordinate 9,682 downwards.
TTGTATCAAGTTGGTGGTGTGGGGATGTGTCAGGTACCGTGCCAGTTGGTTTTATCAAGTTGGTGGTAGAAGGGTGGGGCATGTGTGTAGAGAAGGTAATGTTGGGGTCTTAGTATGAACTTATGAAGGGTTGGTTCGGATTGTTAGGTTTGGTTTTGCGGTAGCGTCAACTGTCCAGATGTTTGTTTTCAGTTAGATCTCTTAGATCCCCAAATTTCTAATCCTTGACTTCTCCCCTTATTACATTGCCACTTATCCCCCTGCCCCGTATCCCCTGCAAGTTATCCCCCTGTCCCTTATCATAACCCCCTGTCCCGTATCGCGAGTAACTACGCCCAGGTTCAGATGATGTCGTCGACCCAGTACTCGGGGGACCTGCAGACCCGCATGTGCTCCATCACCCTGCCCATCCTCCGCAAGCTGCCGCGCTCCGTCAAGCTGCCGCGCCCGCCGCGCGGGCTGCGGCTCATCCACCTGGCGGCGGCGGTGGGCTACACCCGCCTCGTCCTGCTCCTCCTCAAGTTCCCCGAGCTGGCAGAGTGCGACCCTTGCTCACTGGACGACATGGGGAATAACGCGCTGGTGTGGGCGTGCGCGGGGGCCACACCTCCGCTATCTACGTGCTGCTGACCTGCTGCCCCCAACTGAGGGGATCTAGGGATGGGTGGGGCCGGCCCCTCAAGGAGGTCTATAACTCCAGTGTGGTACATATGAAGGATAACACGGCTGCCAGGACCATACAGCTCTACTACAGGACTTACAAGCAGAAGAAGCTGCATGCGGCTGCCACACGCATTCAGTCGAGGTGAGGGTTTGTTCTTGAATAATTTTTGTCCTCGATTCTTAGTTCTAAGCTTTTAGTTTCCTTAATTGTGGGTGGAATAGGTTCTACAAAGGAGAACGATGATCTATCCTTCGCGTTCAGCACTATCCTCGCTCGTGATGCAGTAATCATGAAGTTGGTCCAATGCATTTCCCAATACACAACTTGCCATGGTTATATTCATCCATGACATCGGTTGTTATGGGAACTGCCAGATTAATTATGAGAAGTGCAGCGGTAATAATAATATATCACGGCTCTGAGTTGGTCTACCGTTGATCATATCAATCCCTAATCAAATATAACTGTGATGGCCGAGAACCTGATTGATATTACAAACATGTTGAGACCATCAACAAATTCATAGCCTCACAAATGTCTCACACGTGAGCGCATCTTTCGATTAAATTTATGGGTAGATAAACTTAATGGCGCGCCATGTTTAGATACTTACTGTTGGTGCTAAACTGCGCGCACCGCCCACATAAAAATACAAATGCATTGATTCGATAAATTTAAAACACCGAAGGTGTACTGTGTAGGGCACGCAATCGCTTTTCTTATCATATATCCTTAAATTATCTATTGATGTTAACACACATATTTACCCTTACAAATAACCCCCTTTGCAGGTTCCGAACGTACAAGCAGCAGTGTAACTTTGAGCAGATGCGGCGTGCCGTGGTGATCATCCAGCAGAGCTACCGGGACCACATGAAGACGAAGGAGGTGGCGGCCAAGACGATACAGCGGTGCTGGCGCCAGACTGCCGCCACCCAGAAACAGCGGCACCCCATAGGCCTGGCGAGCAGCACGGGCTTCTACTGACCCGCGCCCTAATATCTACCTAGTGTTTTATTCATGTTATCCAACTCCAAGCGTTGCAAAGGACTACCAGGACTGTGCTTTCCAGAGTTGTGATTGGTTCTCTAGTGTCACGTGACTTGAATCCGCTGTTGTGATTGGATGATGCACTGCTGTATTGAACTCAGAACTGATTGTGCTTGGCCTCTGCACGCGCAGTGACGTGGTTTATTCTAGTTTGCTGGACACTTGATATTTCTGGTTTAAATTTTCTTTGGGGTCCGGTTTGTTGGTCATGAAAAATCCTTCATTAAACGAGAAATTTGTTATTTAGGCCAAATTGCTGGCAAACTGAAATTTGTTATTTAGGCCAAATTGCTGGCAAACTGATAGGTGAGATCATTAAGATATTTCTCAGATGTAGTTTATAATTCAGCTTTTAGCTAAAGGTTCTTGTCGCATGTACAGACAGTTTATATTATATGTGTAGTCGTGTTTATTGTATATTGAGGTAAAATATAATATATGGTTTAAAATGTAAAATTTCAAAGTCAAAATATTCCAGTGCCATAGCGTTCCTGCAACATAGTTTCTGAAAGCCATTTTTTGAGAAACTCTTTCTCAAAAATGGCCCTAATCAAAATGCTATTGTTTATATTTTGAATAGCCATAGATTAATGAAATAGGAACAATAGTTGTAGAAGCTATGGACCGTTTAATGATGGAATATCGTGAATTTTATTTAAAATTTTTGATTAATAAGTAACGATTTCGCCAAAAAATATCAGAATATTTATTGCTAAGTTGCTATAATAAGTTGTTATGGGCTTTTAATGGGTATTCTTATACAATTGTTACATGGTATTACCTATTATTAGCATCGTGATTATCCTTTCAAAGAGTTAATGCAGAAATCCCTTGATGGTTTCGTGACTCGCTTTGCAAAATGCTCGACAGTCTTTTCATATCTTAAGCCGTGTTTCGGCTAAATAATTTGTGTACTATCTTTAATTCAACCGAAATTGCTATAATAATACTATCTTGGCCCAAGCTGCACGATCAATATTAGGCTGTGGTGCACCATTCAAAGCGGGACACAAAACATGTGGAAATTTAAGCTATGATAAAATCAAACTTCATTTCAGCAAATCGTGGGTCTCGATTCTTCATTTATTTCCCCTTTTTGTTAATTTTTCGTACTGTATCATTTACTTTTTCATCGTTAATTTAATTTTTTGAATTCAAATTTATGGAATTAAAAGCAATGCACTTGAATAAGCAGTTAAAAGTATTATTAATACCTATGATAGTGGATGATTAGGCTTTTGAAGAATTAAAATATTTTGGGGAGATTGACCGTTTCAAAGAACACATTTTCGCTTGGTAAAATATTTTCCAACGTCATATTTTCTTCACTTTCTCGTTCCTTCAAAAACCTGTCATTTTCAACTTAATTTTGAATCTTCCATTTCCAATATATGACAATGATGATAAATATTTCTTGAATGAGGAACTGACGTGAATTAAATATAATTTAAACTGGTATCATTAAAATGTCAGCCCTACAATCTACATGGTACATGGTAATATGATATGACATCAATTTGATAATATTCTGCACTGTAACATATATTTATGGTTCAACTTCATCACTAAGTTAGGTGCAAAGGGTTTCTTTGCTACCTCACAGTACAATGTTTCATGTTTTTGTAAAGTTGTAACTTTAAACTTACTCATGCATTCATAACACACTTCATGTTTGTTCATTTTACGCTGCATTACACCAATTATACTATTTTTTTCTTTAATAATATTTCAATGCCCAACATATTTGAATTGTTAAATCTTTTATTTTTGAAGTGTAATATTTAATGAATGAAGAGTAGCCAAGTTTATTTTAGGAATTATAATGCCAATTTTCGCAATAATAATCCGGGGGTATTATCGAAAGTCTCAAAATGGCACTAGGAGTCTAGAAAGTGGCATGAAATGAAAAAATGGCGATGGCTCCCCAATAGGAATTTGTTAGTGCAAATATGAAGTTGGCAACGTCATCATTAATGATTAAGTAACCTTAACCTTGGGGTTCTTTTGATTTTTTCTTATTCAGATAACCACTTTTCAGCATGATCGATGCACTTGTAAAAGCCAAACTGTTCTGTCAATTTTTAGATCATTCGCAATCCAAAACCTGGCCTGCCTCCAGCAGAGTACTGAAGTGGGTGAAATGAGCGATTACTGGCCTTTATTCCCTCATTATACCCACTCCATAGTCCATACCGGATGTACATAGGTTCTAGGTACTCTGGTACTAGGTATAACTCTGTTAACGTTCTAGTGGTTTCCGGTTCCTCCATAACTTCTACTTCTAGATCAGTGGTTTTTTGTTACAAAAGATAATTGATAAAGTATTAAAGTACGTCATCACAGTGTTTTCCACTTATCTCTACCCCTGCCACATAATATGTACAATGACCTGATATCCATACAGCCATAATAATGTAGAGCTATGACATTTTCAACGTTTTTGCATTTCCTGGCTGCTTTTCCTATGCCTTCTCTTCTAAAATACATGGTTTAAATGACATTATGCTTCTTGAGGCTCTGAGGAGTATAGTCATGTTCTCACAATCTCATGCATTGCCTAATGTCTCTTTGTGTTAGGTTGATAACCCTGAGAATTTTAGTGTACGGACTGTAGACAATAGTCCATTCAATGAATCATTTTAGATTCTTTCTATAGCTACTATAAATGATTTACAATGGATGCAAGTAAGTTCATGAAATGTGCCATTCCAGATTTATTTAATTTTTCTCTTACCGCCTGCTTTTTAAAGCATTGTGCTCGATAAGTGGTTATTGAAATTTCTGCCATCATACTGTTTAATCTTTCTCGCGAATTTCTTCTTATAAATTGATCAGCACCATTGGTCTTTGTGCTTGTTGCTTTATGAGTTGTTTATGATTTGAGTGGTTATTAATTTGGATATCTGTTAAATTGTGTATTTGTCTTCGAGTTATATATAAATGGAATGTGAAAAAGTTTTCAAAAGTAAAGAATCAGTTTATTTGTGCTAGCTTCGTGAATTTTTTTCCGTATTTTTTGCTTCAGTTTCTGCACATGTTTCATCGTTAGCTATTTGTAGAAATTTCAAACTATTGTATTGATATATTCTAAATGATATAAATGGCGAACAAATTTGATTTCCTTATAAATTTAAATTTAATGAATCCACTTGTATCATAGCTCATGAGTATTCATCCTCAAATATTCTGAACTTTGCTCTTTCCTTTCGAGTTTGAAGTGGCCCCTTTGGCCTTTGTCTTGTTTCTAAATGGCAATTATTCTGGATAGCTCCATATTATATTTGCATTTCAAAAGCCGCGCATTACCCTTGTGGAAGTGTAAATGTATAATGTACTATGAACATAATGTACATTTATTAAATGTACATTAATTGATACATGTGATTTGCAAATGTAAGAGAGCTTTGGTTGTGCTGTGTATTTGTGAGAAGTCCTTAGTAGCTTTTGAGTAAGTAGTAAGTAGGTAGTTAGGCAGTTACTGACGTTTTAATAGAATGTACTGTCCTCAAGGTCGCAATTGCTGTCACATATCACTAAAGATAGGTCTATATTTGACTCGGTAATCAAGGCAATCAAATATTCAAATGAAACACTCAAAATTGTTTTTCGAAGAATTGATAATTTCAAATCAAAGTTTTGAAAATTAAGCTGGATTTGCTATTTGCTCATAAATATATATTGGATGTGATTTGGTTTGACTTGATTACTGAGCGACTACATCACACATCAAAACATAATGATCTTAGTGTGTTTGGGATGGTCAAATGTCATTGTTTATTTTAAAAGTATGATGTATACTCATGCATAAAGTCACGTCAACATTCAAAGATTCGAAAACAAACGCAGAAAAGATTATTCTTGTACGCAATTCAGGCTATGATTGAATAAATGTTTGACAAGTTACTCCTAAATTCAACTTTAGAATTATGCTATTCTTTCCGTTTAAATTTTCATGACGTTCTTTGACTGTATTGTAATATTGCATCTAAATGAAAATCTATAAGTCCACGCCTCGAAAATTTGAACTATTTAAGTATTTGCGACCTTGAGCAGTTGTTTCAAGACATAGAAATTTTGTATTTTGGACTTTGAATACGTTTCAATTTTATTTATGCTATGCTATATCATTTACTAGATCATTGCAAATTCTATCCATCGTCTTTATCTTCGTGCGTTTACAAATACAGGACTTGCAGCCCCATAAATTTTTTCTTCAATTTTTTATTATCCCACAAGCTGAAGCATGATCATAGTCATTACCATGATTGATTGAAATTTGGCCTAGCATTAGACAGAAAATGGGGCTGCAGGCTTACTCTTGTAACTGTCAGTCTATTTTAAAGTTCGAATTGTTCAAAAAGTGGGAACAGCAAGTGGGGTTTGTCGAATGTTAAATTATTGATCAAAATCAAATTGATATGATACTATTCTTCAAGTTCAACTAAAATTTTCAAAACTTTTCTCAAACAGCGCAGTTCTTTAAGTTTTTAAGCACCCTACATAAGAATATGGAGGAAACGTTTGCCAACTTCTCCAAGTTTGGTGACACCAAATCTACGGAAAAGAACTTGACAACAAGAAGTTCAGTAAACTGTGTAAAGAAACTGGTATCATGGGGAAACTGGTTACTTCAACCGATGTTGACATCATCTTCTCCAAATACAAACCGAAAGGAGGTAGGTTTGCTATAAGAGGCATGTGAGCCCCAAGGAGGGGGGGCTCAAAAGCCTCATAACCTCCTCCAGCCACTGGAGGTCCACCTGGAAACTAGGTGCTTGGAGGATTAGGGGTTGGTGGCAACATCTTCAGCTTATATCTTTTTAATGTTGTATCCATTCACCTAAAAAACTAATACCGAAAACTTGAATTTCATAATTATTAATTCTTATCGACTTCAAACATTTTCATTTTATTTTCCATTAAAGGATTACATTTCGATTCTCAGGAAAGGAGGCAGGACAATCACTATCAAAGAGTTCAACCTGATCTTGGATGAGCTGTGTGTTAAAAGGTTTCCTAAGAAGGAATCTTTGGATGACAAGAAACAAGCTATCAGAGAACTCATTGCTGGCAAGGGTCCAGGAACCACTGGAACAACGGTGAGCATACCAGCCCTTTTCAACCTGCAAGGAGTCCTCTTTTTGGTTTCTGAATGTCTCCCGGTCATGATCTGATTGACTTTGATGATGGGGGTTTTACTTGAATGTTGACTCATTCTTCATTTTTAAAGAAAAAAAATGTTATTGAAATGACCAATAATAGACCGATGAACATTCTATTAAATGTAATTGTAAGTATGTATCTTTCATCCTTTCTTTAATTTCAGAAAGTGTCTAAGAAAGGGGCAACTGACCGGCTCACTGACACCTCCAAATACACAGGGAGGTTCGTGTTTTACTGAGGTTTTTCTGGTGTTGACTTGGTGTTATGCATAAGCGAGGTAATTGAAATTGGTAAATTTACAAAGTGAGTTGACCTGATTTCAGCTTTTCAACGTGTGATCTGAAACTCTTCAATGATTTATCAATTTTTGTCAGCACAAAAACAAAAAAAGAGACGAAGTAAATTTTGATACAAATTATTTTCACTTACCCTAATCAGGGAGCCACAAGGAAAGGTTTGGAGCGGACGGAAAAGGAAAAGGAATTGAGGGTCGTGAGGATGTCATTGAGGATGACGGGTATGTGGTGGGATACACAAACAAAGATACCTACGATAAAAGCCACTGACTTACTGCTGGACAACTCACGAATAATCCACGGTTAATCCACCGTTGAGTGACGAAAGCGACGTCATATTATCATTCCTTAACTTAAAGTTACATTTTGTGTTCTGGTGACACTTCAAATGCGCCTAATTTTAATTTTCGTGAACTGCAGTTTCAAGAACATGCCAAATCGTAAACTTTTCTGATCTTCTCGAGCAGAACTTGAAGCTTCAGTACTTCTGTGCTGCAGGAAATTTTATTTAAATGAAATTCTCATGAAGTTATGAACTGTATTTTAAGTTATAATTAGTGATAAATTCTTTATTTATTTTCAAACTATACTAAAAACTTAAACTCTTAAACATAATTTGATTTTTCGTCTTCAGGTAACGTTTTTTCGCTTACTATTTGATATTTTATTGCTAGAATGCTAGAATTCATCGATTTAACATTTAAGTTTTCAGTTTTAATACTTCAATGTCAATTATAAACCCTTCGGTGCTGCATATAAGATTTTTTAGCCAAGATTTAATTGATATGAATGATGAATAATACTCTAACTCTCTAAAAATTGTTTTTCGATTGAAATTGATAGTTTGTGTTTTTGTAGGATAGGGGTTGAAGGAGACTTTTGGTGTTGTTTGGGGAAATTTCAAAAGCCATAAATACTCTCAATATTCGTCCATATGATATTTTGAAGGTTTAAATAAGATTTTCCTGAGGATATCTACAGCTGTAAAATGATGCACCACATTTCATGCACCATATTTGGGACTTTACCGACTATCAAATTTGGAATTTATTATCTGTAATCAGATTTAGCTTAATTGGGACTGTTGAAACTCAAAATTTGTGAATTATTAGAAGTTTAAAATTGACATGTTCAGCACGTGCACGCCACGCGCCGCGCAACTTTCCACCCTTCTAAAACATGAAATGTCTTTTTTGGAAGTGTTGCGCGCGCGGCGTGTACGAGCTGAATCCTTTCATTTCTCAGTTTTACGTATTATTTGTGCGTGACTTTTTGTGCTGTGCCTTTCCAATTAAAAAGTAAAACCATTCCCGATTGTGCAGTGTAGGGTTGCAATATACTATCACAGTGATTGAAAAATATCACAACGTCTTGGCGTGATTTGATAGATCATATTATTCTAGTCCTGAGAATGAAAATTGGTGAAAAGGGTGATATGATGTTGGTGCTTTCAGGTCTCATAGCTTGACTTTAAAAGTAATGCTTTACATCCTAAAACACTGCAGCAATCAGTTTACGATGGAGGAGACGTTTGCCAACTTCTCCAAGTTTGGTGACACCAAATCTACGGGAAAAGAACTTGACAACAAGAAGTTCAGTAAACTGTGTAAAGAAACTGGTATCATGGGGAAACTGGTTACTTCAACCGATGTTGACATCATCTTCTCCAAATACAAACCGAAATTAACCCTAGCTCTCAGATATTCTTATTTTGGCACATATCACCTTTACTGGTCACCTACCTGTTTGGCATCGATCCTCAATCTTGGCAATTTTCCAAGGCTTATAAAAAATTATACCTTTTCTGCATGCGTATCTTAAAGCAAGATTACCATGGTCAATCAACTCAGCCCCATCAGCCTAATTAGATGCTCCTCAATTGTTTTCTAATTCAGATCAAGATATTCATCAAATTCTCTAGAAATTATCTCAAAATTTCCAAATTTAAATAAATACAGGTGTTTTGAAAAATACCTTTTAACGGTTTTGCCAACCCCAGGAAAGGAGGTAGGACAATAACGATCAAAGAATTCAACCTGATCTTGGATGAGCTGTGTGTTAAAAGGTTTCCTAAGAAGGAATCTTTGGATGACAAGAAACAGGCTATCAGAGAACTCATTGCTGGCAAGAGTCCAGGAACCACTGGAACAACGGTGAGCAGTGAGCATGATTCTGAAGCTGAAATATCTTTTTTATATTCGACGAAGTTCTAGGTACTTTAGATTAATGATGATATCTCACTCACACTAAATACCTGATATTCACTAAAATTTGCAGAAACTCGCGAATAAAGAAGCAACTAAAGTCAGCGTCAAACAAAAATACACAGGGAGCCGCGCGCGGATTGAAAATATGTATCTACTCGAGCCTGTGACGTCACGGAAATCGGCACTGGATAGTCACGTGCGTAGCAACCACAGTCACGTGCGTAGCAACCCAAAGCACAGTACGTATAGCTGCTTTGCGGACTGCGATATTGCATTGCATTGTGCAGAGCTATACGAACTGT
>WFMF01000773.1:0-47989 GCA_011033025.1 Beroe forskalii | reverse complement strand
ACGTGATTTCATGGTTCAATGAGTCAATCATGGTTCTTGTTTCAGGTATCTCTCTACTTCAGTGATATCTACAACTTCTCTAAGATTTCGCAACTCAAGAAATTCCGAGAGGATCCCAAGATCATAGTAGAGTTCCTGAATGGGGTAATTTGATTTTGTATTGGTTAAAATTTTATCTAGACTGTGCTACTTTAATCATGTTCTAATTCAGCACTTTAACTCAAGAGACTTGCCGTTGGGGTTGGATCAACTTCGATTTTGGCATTTGATTGAGTATGACCATTTATCAATCATAATTTATCATTTTCTGTGTAGCTCTACGAGGTGCTTGATACCATAGTGAGTTGCTTCCAAGAGAAACTCTACAAAGTTGAGACCATCAACGACTCCTACTTAGTCATGTCAGGACTTCCTGTCAGGCAGGAAAGGAAGTAAGTTCTTATGTTCCTGGTTCATTCTCGGTCCACTCTAGCCCATGCTATGAAAATTCAAAAGTTAGATTCTTGTTATTCTTGCTCACCTTACTAATTACCCCATTCGCCTGCTTTGCTACTTTGCTGCCTATGACCCTGATAATTTTCTCAGCTGCTACCATGCTGGTTTCATTGCGAACTTCGCCCTGTATGTGCTGAGCAGAGTCAATGAGATTGAGATAGAGGGTTACCCTGATATGCGAGTGCAAATCAGAATAGGAATCCATTCAGGTAGGTATAAATGTAACATCTGCCTTTGTCATCGGAGATGATGCAAAGTTTCATGACTTTGAAAACCATCACTTCTTTATTAAATAAGCACTAAGTTTTTGAAATCAATGAAAATTTTATGCAAAACGGCCCTCTTGACTCATGAAGACCATGCACATGCAATTTAACAGTGTAAACCTGACAAACTCTTTATACTAATTAACGTTGTCAACTTTCCAAATATTTTGCAGGTTACCTAGCAGCGGGAGTCATAGGCAAGTTGAATCCTCGCTATTGCTTGTTTGGGGATACTGTCAACTTTACATCCCGATTGGAAAGTTAGTATGCTTTTCGGCAGTCGACACCTGAGATAATTTATCAGGTCCAATGTTTTGTGCTTCCGTTGTCAGTGATTGTTCAGATCACAACCTGAAAATTCAGTGATTCATCGCACTCATCCTTTAGGTACAGGGAAGCCTTTCACCATTCACACCAGCAAGGCTACCGTTGACTTGCTGAGGGAAGGCGGATTGTTCAAGATAGTCCAACGGAACGGCAAAGTGACCTTGAAAAACAGAGGCGAACACCAGACATACTTTGTCGTCGGTACGTGTAATTGAACAGTACAAACTGTTGAAAATTGAGCAAGAGCATTTTAGTAAGGGAATCATATTTGAATAGAGGTGGCATCTGGGAAAAAAATTCATAACAAAGGTTTCAGTGTGCCAATCGACTCAAATGGGTCCCTAGGGTCACCAAAAATTTTTGTTCAAATTTTCGGTGTCCGGAAAACTCAGGGTGGCCACGCCCTTTTTTGACCGTGGGAATATTTTATAAAAATCGTAAGAAAATTATTATGACGAAAACTAGGCATGATTATACTCTAAACCTATGTTTTTTGATACGAGAAATCAAGCATCACCTAAGCTCTAAAACCAATATTTTGGCTTATATCGGCCACGCCCACTTTTTTCGTTACACATTTTGCCGAAAATTTCGAAAAAATTTAACTACCACAACTAAGGCATGATTATACTCTAATCCTATGTTTTTTGGCACGAGAAATCGTTTAAAACCAAAGTCTAAGTCCTAAAACCAATATTTCGGCCGTTATGGACCACGCCCACTTTTTGACATCAATATAATGGCCGAAAATCTGAAGTTATTATATCGATTTAGCTAGGGCATGATTATACTCTAATTTTATGTTTTTTGGCACAAGAAATCGTTAAGAACCAATGTCTAAGTCCTAAAACCATTATTTTGGCTGTTACGGACCACGCTCACTTTTTGGTATCAATATTATGGCCGAAAATCTGAAGTTATTATATCGATTTAGCTAGGGTATACTCTAATCCTATGTTTTTGGGCACAAGAAATCGTTTAGAACCAATATCTAAGTCCTAAAACTAATATTTTGGCCGTTATGGACCACGCTCACTTTTTGGTATCAATATTATGACCGGAAATCTGAAGTTACTATATACGAGCAATTTTCTAACCGCAAATCCAACATTCTGGGAATTTTGGACTACGCCCTCCTCCTATTGTCATCAAATATTGAACTTATCATAATTCAAAAAGCGTTAATAAAGGGATCGATATATAATTTATTGATAAGACTTTTATCTTCAGCCATAAAACCGCATCACAAATACTATGGCTACCAAGATACGTCACAGCTATGTGTTTTTGATGATATTTTAGTACCTATTATGGCAGGTCAAAAAGCATTACATAAAGAAAAAGTCAATCGTGGTCAAATTGGCCAGGAGCATTCAATTATTCAATGGTGACAAAGATTAGAGGACAAGGCACTGTCGTATACTAGGTATACTCATAGCCCTTGTGAGATTTTGAGGGTTTTGCAGCTGTAGTCTCCAGGAGTGAAAGTCGGCATGGGAGGAAACCCATCTTCCATCTAGCTTGGTGCCTTCTTGAGTCTCTGAGGGTGCCCTTCTGTAATAATGCAACGATCATGATTGCACAGTAGATTTTATTTAATGGTTGCTGGACGCTCTTTGTCATATCAAAACCGACTTTCAGAATTCATTACAATCTGAAGGATGGGCAAGAAATCTGAATAAGACCTCATATCTATTTCATATAATATGATGGTATGAGATATCAAGACAAATCATTAATAAGAGGTTACAGGCCATCTATACAAAAAATAAGCGTGGTCTAGAATACCCAAAATAAATTTCTTAATATTTCTCAAGGTTTTGCTTCTATTCCAACTGTAACAGCTGTAACAACCAATATCAGGAATCGAAAGATTCAAGTGTAATTCAGCCAGTGACGGTTAAGGAAGATTATAATCCATATTCGCCCGAGACTTCGTTACAATGGGCAGCTTCTCGTTTGACCCTCCCACAAAGTTTTTCTGTTCGCTCGGCTGCATGAACCGTGTGGCTGCTTAGGTGAGAGTTTCTCACCCATAGACGATAGGCACGGCCGGGAATCGAACCACCAACGTCTCGATTGAAAGTACAATCACCTCAAATCCTTAACCACTGCGCTACCTGGCCAAGCATTTAGAAAATTGCTTTTGTATCGACTACGCACGTCAAAAAACCTAGGATTCTAGTATAATCATGCCCTACTTGAAACCAGATTATAACTCCGGATTTTCGGCCATAAAATTGATGCCAAAAAGTTGTCGTGGTCCAAAATGCTCAAAATATTTGTTCTAGCGTTTTGGTAATTGTTTTAATCGATTCCTCGTGCCAAAACACCTAGGATGCAAGTATAATCATGCCCTAACTGAATCCATATAATAACATGAGATTTTCATAATATTGATGACAAAAAGTGGGTGTGGTCCATAACGGCCAAATATTGGTTTTAGGACTTAGATATTGGTTCTGAACGATTCATCGTGCAAAAAAAACATAGGATTAGAGTATAATCATGCCTAAGTTGCAGTAGCTTAAAATTTTCGAAATTTTTGGCAAAAAGTGTAACGAAAAAAGTGGGCGTGGTCGATATAAGCCGAAATATTGGTTTTAGAGCTTAGGTGATACTTGCAATCGATTTTTCGTATTAAAAAACATAGGTTTAGAGTATAATCATGCTTTAGTTGCAGTAGCTTAATTTTTTTCGAAATTTTCGGCAAAACGTGTAACGAAAAAAGTGGGCGTGGCCGATATAAGCCGAAATATTGGTTTTAGAGCTTATTTGATGCTTGCAATCGATTTTCGTCATAATAATTTTCTTACGATTTTTATCAATTATTCCCACGGTCAAAAAAAGGGCGTGGCCACCCTGAGTTTTCCGGACACCGAAAATTTGAACAAAAATTTTGGCGACCCTAGGGACCCATTTGAGTCGATTGGCACACTGAAACCTTTGTTATGATTTTTTTTCCAGGCATGTTAATTGTTAGACTATTCCCTTACTATTTCTTAATTCCAGATAATTGTGATTCATCTCATATACCTTGTTCGCTATCGTGATTTTTTGATTAAGTGTTGATGAACAGTACTACAGTAGCTGCTTCCCACCTGCTCCACACTCTCTCTCGCAGGAATGCAGGGTTTCGAGTGGGAGCTCCCCAAGGAAACACTCCGTCTGGCGCTATCAGGCGATGGAACAGGAGGAGGAGGTGGTTCAGACACTGAGTCCGTGGTGTCATCAGTAGCTGCAGAGAGTGTCTCGGAGCTGAGGAAGGTGTCGAACTGTAGCACGGACTACAGCTGTTCTCAGAGTGTGGGCGTGGAGAGTAGTGTGCAGAGTGTCACTCCATCCAAGAGACTCAGCAGCTCCAAACTCGAGATGCAGAACAGTGTCTCGTGAGTCATGTGCTGTCTTATGTGTTTTTAGATGAATGAAAGACTTCCCTTTACGGCGAATTTGGCTTGGTTTGCATACATTCCTTGCTATGTCTACTTTCCTTGGATACTGTTCGGTCTCTGTATGACATCATATCCTCAGGTACTCGATGCTGATGATAGATAAAATGAGGAAACCAATGCCTGACAAGCCGAACATCTTCGAAATGGAGCGCATAGCAAGGCGGGCATTCTCAGAGCCCGACGGTGGCAACCTTATCTTGTATGTGAGATACTACTCATAACCCCACCCATTCTTTTCTTCTTTCTTCTTTACTGCATCTTTCTCATATCATTTTACCCTATACCCCTGACTGGAGGACAACATTAAATCTATGATAATGGTCTGGGACCCCCAAGATGTGCCGCATCTCTTCTCATCAGGACACATCCAAGCCCATTCCAATTACATCAGGAAAATATTCAGAGTCAGATTCCCTAAAAACGAGGAGACAACTCATAGTGATGAATCCGCATCAAAATTTACACAAACATTTTAATTCGAACTATGTGACATATCATTTTTTTTCTTCTGTTACCGTGGGGTTTCTCTAAATTTTTTGGCTTAAATTTAAATTTCCTTAGCTTTCTTCCCACTTTGGGCCACCTTTAATGAGTTTCCTCTTTTGACTACCTTTCATTAATCTGAAGTATTGCTAAAGGCTTGAATGATACGATTTTCCATTACCTTTAAGGGTCCATCCAATCTTCTGAACTTTCTAAATTTAATTTCGAAATCTTTCTTAACTTAACTTTTCTTTTTCAGGGAAGTCTGACATTACATTATGTAACTTGACTTAACTTATATTCTATTCTATACAATTTGACGCTACATGTCTCTAGATTTAAGACATTGAGACCTCTAGGTTTAAGACATTGAGGCCTCCAGATTTAGGATATGCAGGCCTCTAAATCACCCCGGTCCTGAACAGTGCATGATTTCAGTGAGAGCACCAAGAAGCAGCGGATGTCTACTCCGTTCCGCAAGGAGAGCGATGAGAGTCTGTACTACCGAGGTCGAGGAGAGGGGAGAGGTGCCAACTGTCTCCTCTCCTGCATCCCTGAACCTAGCTACGACCACAAGTTCACTGATCCTCATCCTGACTCCAATGACACTGGTAGCAGCTCCTCTGTTCTCAGTGGACCCATGGATGAGAAAGGTGAGCTTCTCATGTGTCAATGTCATGTATTCATTCCAATTTCTGGTTATGCAGTCCCTTGCTTCGAAGTGGCCGTTCCAACGTTCGCAATAATATGTATATTGTATAATTAATCTTGAATAGATTTCGAAGTGCTCATATCAGAATTCCAATGTTTCAGCATGCTTCTCTAATGTATAAACCGTCTAGGTATAGAGAAGACTGCAGGAGTGCCTCTCTCCCAACTGTATAACCACGAGGAGCATGACTCGGGCAGGTACTCGGTGTCCCATCACGAGGAAACACACCGATCTCATGACACCGAGGAGGAGCATCATGTATACACCCGTTGTAATGACACTGAGGAGGAGGAGGATAAGGAGGAGGTGCCTGTGACACCAACTGACACCATCGAGCGGCCCACGCTCAAGAGGCGTGACACCAACCAGACCATAGTGGCTCCCTCAGCCTTCGCTCTGGCGAACTGCTCAATGGGAGTCAAGAGGTACTCCAAGAAGAGACCTTCAGCGGACAGCTATGAGGACTGAAGTTAATGGACTGAATCTAAATCCTGTATTTTGACTCGGATTAATGAAACTCTTGAGAGCTCCAAATCTTCAAAGGAAAAGGACTATTTGGCTTAATGCCATTACCAATGATTTAACTCTCATGTGTCAACGTTCCTGTCAGGGATCTATCCGTCTATCGATCCATTGCCCAATGCTCCACTGGACTCACTCTATTTTCTTATTTTGACTCTTTAAAGGCCCCCGACCGAGAAATTTCAAATTTTAATTTTCCATTTTTTATGTTGGAATGTGTTCGCATAGGTGAAATATCAACAATAAGAGCGAAAATCCGGTTTCTATATGATGCTCCGAGCCGCTAATAGCTAATTTAGTTACAGAAATTCCTCAAAGGGCAGAGTTTTCCCCGTATTACGGAGGATATTTCTTCGTACGTGATGATACGTATCACATTACAGTGCATGTTACATGTTATTCTAACAAAATATATGCAGGACAACAGTGGATATTCATGCTGTAAATTAAAATGCAATTATTCATCGTTAAAAATGATTTGACGTACTCGGCAACCATTTTATCTTTTAGACATTATTTCGACCTAATGACCAAAAAACTTTGGTCAAAATTGATTTTCAGAAGTCTAATTATGAGGCCTCAAGATTTTGTTTATTCAAATTATGGTATGTAAACATGAATTCTCTGCTGCCCGACCTAAATTCAATCGCTCATAGCAGCTAAACTAATTAGAGTTAGAGGGTGGGACAAAGTACATTCTTATTCACGCCCTGAGATCTATAGAATTAGCCAAAGTCAAAATTTTGCGTTCGGGGGCCTTTAATTAAATTTCTACAAATGTTTTCCGTGTGACTTTTCGTGAAATTTCCTACTCATCATTAGTTTAACGTCTTCTGACTTTCTTAGTTCAGAGTTCTTGAGTCCCGTATTTTACTTCCTCAAATCTTTTCCCATTGAAGTGCCCTCTATATTTTTGCAGTACCTATGCTTTCAATTCCTAATTTGAACGCCTATACTTCGATTGTAATAATTGATAGCAATACTATGTAGATAGGCTTTCAGCTTTGATCATTTGTGTTATGAAAACTAACTGTATTCATCTACCAATAGGAAGTATGACCACTACACTTTCATCTCGTGAAATGAGGATTGTGGAGCTCAACAGAAGAAGCAGAAAACGGAAGAAATATCTGAGGGGATTCGTGTAATACGGGGACTGAGTACCCGTGTTAGGGAAAACCTACACTCTAGCAAATGATGTAAGTGGGAATCAGTTTCACAATAAATCGTAGTTTGAGATAAGTTTTATTAGCTTGTAGGAACTGCTGGGAGGTTCTATCATTTTCATTTTATTTGTACAAGAGTAGCAGGTTTCATTATTACTTTTCGTGAAGAACAATTAATATTACTATGTTAATTAATATTACTATATTACTATATGTTAGGATATTAAGTGTCATAAGGTCAAATGTCGTGAGATAGAAACTCGCCTCTTTTTTATGGGGCTGAGATAAGTTTTCAGCATTTCGACGTCCTTAATTAGTTTATGCATGAAATTTATCAGGTAATTGTTTCCTGATAGAATGAAACATTAGACCTTGGCGGGTCAAGGTACATTGTATATAGTTACAATGATCAAATTTCAATACTTGTGTCATATTTCTTAACAAGACAGACGATAATGTGCATAAAGAATCTCAAAATATTTCTAGAATCTTCCATTCGAAGCGCGGTATGTAGGGATAGTATAGGTAGAATTGTATCCTTCTTTTCACACTCTGATTGTGGGTTGCTACCTACTTCACTTCTTGAGTTCGTTATTTGGTAATTTTTGGTCGCTGCCGGGATTTTTATTTGCTGATTGATTAATTACAGGATATTTAGTAGCTTATTGGTCATCGTTTGGTCATCGTTTTATTTGCTAATTGGCCGGCTCCGGAGCTGGAATATTCTAACTTGCTACCGCCACACCATCAAGTGTGTGTAGTATACATCTAGCTAACGGGTGTTTGTTTCAGCAGTTCTGTGATGCATAGTATTCCTCTATACAAACAACACTTATACAAACAATTTACTAACACAAACAATACCTGTACAAATAATACACTCTGTACACACTGTACACTTTTCATTTGACAAATAACTTGACAGAGCTCCTTTCATATTATGAAACCTCTATCGCGTTTGCTGTTGCTCTTTTGAATCTTGCGTTGCAATTCTTTGCTTCAACGATTTTTACACCAAAACCTGTGCATGGGTGGTCCGTATCATTAATCTATCAATGAGTTGAGGCATGAGGCATCGATCAACTAAATATCACGCTGCATACAAAATACTCTTATTTACTAACGATTGGGCGAAATGGTAGTTGAGGAACATGACTGATTTCAGCGTAAAATAGCCCCCATTAGCCTCCATGGGGGCTACGTGAGGGGCTACGTGAGGGGCTAGTGAGGGGCTAATCTTGGTGTCTAGCCCCCATGGGCGCTAATATACGGTGGGGGCTATTTGCATTATGTAGCCCTTCACGGTGAGGGCTAAAAGTTCACTTAGCCCCTCACTAGCTAGCCCCTCACTAGCCCTTCACTAGCCCCTCACGTAGCCCCCATGGGCGCTAAATCTGCAATTTAGCCCCTCATAGCCCCTCACAAGACGTTTTAACGAATTTAGCCCCATTAGCCCCCACGAATTATGTATCTACGCATTTCCATGAGGGGCTATAGCACCCATATGAGGGGCTAAAGCCTTCATATGAGGGGCTAATGGGGGCTAAATTTGACTGAATGAGTTAGCCCCCACGAGAGTACATTTTGTCGTCAAAATGTCAAAATTATGACATCCATTAAACAATTTGAATGCTTTTCTTCACTAGCCCCTCACTTAGTCCTTCGAAACAATTTCCTTAATATTGTTTCCATTCTTAATCACTAGCCCCTCACTAGCCCCTCACTAGCCCCTTACTAGCCCCTCACTAGCCCCTTACTAGCCCCTTACTAGCCCCTCACTAGCCCCTTACTAGCCCCTCACTAGCCCTCACTAGCCCCTTACTGGCCCTCACTGGCCCTCACTGGCCCTTTACTAGCCCCTTACTAGCCCTTCACTGGCCCCTCACTAGCCCTTACTAGCCCCTTACTGGCCCACTGGCCCTTACTAGCCCCTTACTGGCCCCTTACTAGCCCCTCACTGGCCCTCACTGGCCCTTACTGGCCCTCACTGGCCCTCACTGGCCCTCACTGGCCCTTTACTGGCCCCTCACTGGCCCTTACTGGCCCCTCACTAGCCCCTCTGGCCCTCATTGGCCCTTACTGGCCCTTACTGGCCCCTCACTGGCCCCTTACTGGCCCTCCTGGCCCCTCACTGGCCCTCACTAGCCTTTACTAGCCCCTTACTAGCCCTTCACTAGCCCCTTACTAGCCCCTCACTAGCCCCTTACTAGCCCCTTACTAGCCCCTTGCGTCAGCAATTATACTTATAAATGATTTAGTTACGATCAACAAGGCACTGATTTAAAATTGAAATCGGCACTGGATATAATCAGCACTGGATAGAACTAGAGGTCACGTGATATGTCTCGAGGTATATCACGTGATGTGCCTAGGTTATGTCATGTGATGTCATAACTAGCACGTGACGTAGCAACTACACCATGGTCATGCATTCAATATGAATGGCTAGTGAGGGGCTAGTGAGAGGGGCTAGTGAGGGGCTAGTAAGGGGCTAGTGAGGGCCAGTGAAGCCAGTAAGGGCCAGTGAGGGGGGGCCAGTAAGGAAGAAGAGGCCAGTGAGGGCCAGTGAAGGGCCAGTAGGGGCCAGTGAGGGCCAGTGAGGGCCAGTGGGGCCAGTGAGGGCCAGTGAGGGGCCAGTAAGGCCAGTGAGGGGCTAGTAAGGGGCTAGTGAGGCCAGTGGGGGCCAGGAGGCCAGTGAGGGCCAGTGAGCCAGTAAGGGCCAGTGAGGCCAGTAAGGGCCAGTAAGGGCCAGGTGAGGGGCTAGTAAGGGGCTAGTAAGGCCAGTAAGGCTAGTAAAGGGCTAGTGATTAAGAATGGAAACAATATTAAGGGAAATTGTTTCGAAGGACTAAGTGAGGGCTAGTGAAGAAAAGCATTCAAATTGTTTTAATGGATGTCATAATTTTGACATTTTGACGACAAAATGTACTCTCGTGGGGCTAACTCATTCAGTCAAATTTGGCCCCATTAGCCCCTCATATGAAGGCTTTAGCCCCTCATATGGTGCTATAGCCCCTCATGGAAATGCGTAGATACATAATTCGTGGGGGCTAATGGGGCTAAATTCGTTAAAACGTCTTGTGAGGGGCTATGAGGGGCTAAATTGCAGATTTAGCGCCCATGGGGGCTACGTGAGGGGCTAGTGAAGGGCTAGTGAGGGGCTAGTGAGGGGCTAAGTGAACTTTTTAGCCCCTCACCGTGAAGGGCTACATAATGCAAATAGCCCCCACCGTATATAAGCGCCCATGGGGGCTAGACAACAAGATTAGCCCCTCACTAGCCCCTCACGTAGCCCCTCACTAGCCCCTCACGTAGCCCCCATGGGGGCTAATGGGGGCTATTTTACGCTGAAATCAGTCATGTTCCTCAACTACCATTTCGCCAACGATTGCATGTTAGAATAGTATTTTGTAGCTTTCGCCATTGATCATTCGGTCATTTACAAATTAAACATATCTTAACGTGTTAGATACGTCTCCCTTCTTTTCGAAACCTTTTCGACTGATATTTTTCATTTTTTGTAAGATTGACAGGATCCGTCCAATTGTTAAGTCTTCAATTTCAGCGCCAGTAAGGTTATGCATTTTTATGGCTGAAACACGCGTTTGACGAGCTTCACAACTACTTCATTGCCTTTCCTCAAAGTGTTATCAGGGTGTGAACGAATTAAATGTGTCACAATATTTCATATCTCGTGGTAATTTGTGTCAAATGATCTCCAGGATATCAGGCGTTACACCTGCCCTCTTATCACCACCTTCCCACCCTATCAACACGCTGACTTATTGGTAACATCAACTCGAGCATCAATGTAACATTCTAACCTCTGATAATGACATCATATTCTCTTCCCCGTCCATTCGAAGACACCTCATCTCGCACAGGTTTCATTAGGATGCCCCTCACTTGATATACCTCTCTCTCCCATGAGTTTAATTTACCCGTACACCTGGGAACTCTGGGAACCCTTCTCATGTTACACACTCACATATGTTCAGTGTCAGAGATCACTTCTGTCTGGGATCAATCAGCTATACAACCCTAATTGAGTGATTAGTAGATGCTGCGATCGCGCGTTGTATCTCGGGTCCATATCGGTTGTTTGAACCATGTGGCTGATTAGGCGGTAGAAATTGTTACTCGTTTTACATTTCAACCGTTATTCCATGCGCTTGATAATGGGGCTAGGTTCACATTATCTGTTGTTTTCACATTATCTGTTGTTTTCAAGCTTATATTTAGGCACTGATTAATTCTGGTTCTATCGATGCCCTCACTCAAGTTGATAATTCGCTGTTCTGAAGTATAATAATTACACGTGATGTGTGATATAGATAAAATTGCGTTTGTCGAAAGGCTAAAATTTTGTATAGCAGTGGCCAGTGCGTGATTTAGAACTGCGTGGTTCGCGTGATTTTGAGTTGTGTGATTTGGAGTTGTGTTTAAGTTTGTGCTGATTTAGACTGGTAAATCACGCAGGATTGAAAACGCCAAATGCCAGTACCGCGTGCAGACCATGGTGCTCCAAGTCCCAGAATAATTATTGCGGAATTGCAAATTGCAAGATAGCACGGCTTCGGATATCTGAGGAATTCATGCGCTACAAATTACCAATGGATGTGTGAAATCCCTTCGAATCATCACACCTTCAGAAGGTTTTGGTGAGCTCTAATTCGCTCATCTAATTACCTTGTTACCCGGCATCATTTTATTGCTGGAAACTGTTTTAGCGGCACTCCCCACTAGACAGTGGTTTCCACTCACTGTAGCGGATATAGCGTATGGCAAAATGATTCACAAATAAAGAGATCCTGCACTATTCTCAAATTCACGAATGTACCATAATATCGTATGATTCTTGATTGGATGATTTACATCATGATAAATGTGCCGAAATTGGTGATTGGTGTTAGCGTCATTCTGAACAAGTATAAACAAGCAATTGATCGTTATTGCAATGTTAGATATTAATTTTGAATTTTATTAGGTTTGCAAAGGATTATAAGCGAAAATAATGATTTTGTTTTCTTCTCCTTTTTTGGACCATAATCTCAGCGTCTAGCGATCACTTGTGCAAGGGTCACGTACCGCAAATCCACATTAAGCGGGGGACGGACTTGCAAGAGGCCAAGAGGTCCAGGCAGCCCCACTCCCCAGTGTAGGAGTTCCTGGCCCATGTGTCCCATGTCTCTGAACTGGAACGAGTTCCTCTCCTCACAGTTCATCTCATCACAGGTCCATGATGAAGTTCTGGTTCTCGACATATGCCACCTCTGATCGCTGAGGTCTAAACCATCCTGGTCGAGTCCACCCTGATGTGATGGACAATCTAGTGTAGGGGGTTATGTCCGCCTTCTTCAGAGCCCTCCACAACTTCATGAACTCTCTCTTGTAGAAGCCCGGGTCCATATGGTGACCTCCGAAGGCCCTGTCGTACGCTACCACGTCAGCGAACTGGTGGACCTTGACCCGGTCGTCGGTGGGGAGGGGAGGGTTGCTCTGGTGCACGGAGGGGATGTAGAAAGCCATGGCCGCCCCCTTCACGCGGTAGTGGTCGTCTAGGAACCACATGTTCACCACTGGAACTGTCATCGCTATCTTGATGTGCTGGTCGTTGGCTCCACGGATGTACTTGAAGAGTTTCATGAAGGCTTGGTTGATACCGCGGTTCATGTGTCGAGTGTCAATGTGGGTGATAGTCCAGTTAGCACTAAGCATCCTCCTTGCCTCAAACCCGCAGCTTGATGAGTTGAGCTTCTCGAATGGGGCACATTCGTACCTGGCACAAACCTTAGATAAGGGTACCGGCTTCGAACATCGGGGCTTAGGGCGGCGTTTGTGGTCATGGTGCTTGTGACCATGTCGGCTTTTGTCGTGGTCTTTGTGCTCATCCATGCGACCATGATGTCGACGAAGTCTATGGTGCTTACCATCCCAATCCCTCTTTCCATCCCAATCTTTCTTCTCGGCCCAATCCTTCTTCTCGCCCCATTTCTTTTTCCATGTCATGAATTCCTCGCATTCTTCATATCCCTTGGCTTCCGTCCAGGAAAGCTCATCTTCGTCTTCCTCGAAGAACTCGGCATCCTCTCTGTCTTGCTGGGATCAAAGGAGATTAGTTTTCAGGGACTTTTAAGACAATTTCAATAGAACAATGCAGCTATCATTTCTGAATACTGATTACATGAAAATAGAAAGTAAAAAATATTAGTGCCTTGCTATTTCACCTGTAAAATCTCTTGTATTTCATCCTCTGGGAACCCATTATCTCTCAGCATTGCCTCGTACTGAGCATCAGTAAGTTCGCCAAAGTCATCTCCCATGTCGTAGTCCAATGAGTTATCTTCTGATCCCAAGCATTGGGCTAGTGAGAGTAGCCCGAATACTCCCAGCAGTATCCTTAACAACATGCTGTTGTGGGAGGGTTTTAGTGGATAACGGATTAACGAGATCGAATATGCTTACAGACTTTATTTATGACAAAGTAACAGATTAATGGATTCTATTTTGATAGCTACAGATTATTGATAGAGAAAATTATGTGATAACGATCAAACACGTTTATTGGAAGCAAATCGAAGAACATAATAGTAGGTATTAGCTGCAAAATCAAAAAATTTTGAATGTTTTGGCATGACTGAGTTTTTTAATATTATCATCCAAGTGATCTCAGCATCCAAGCTGCGGAAACAAAAAATTGAGTTTTTAAGAGGTTCAACGATTTAAATACTGGTAATTGAATTTAGGTTTCCCACGGTTTCAGTCCAGATATCCATCTTCGGTTTCATGTACGTGTACTATTGGTAGTGACCTTATCACAATCGAACCACCATGTGACTTTATCTAGTTGTATGACCACCCCTCCTCGGCTTCCTCGTACGTCACCAAAGTTGATTACTTTGTAATTTGTAATTTTGGTAGGATTTTAATCTAATTATGTGGGAGTACAGTTGCCATGTTGCACTCATGCATGGCGGAAGCACGGGGGCCGAGGGGCCATGGCCCCCACAATCTTCGGAGAATGGGGGCCAAGATGCTCTTTGGCCCCCACAAAAATTTAGAAAAATGTCATCATTGTTATTCATTAGTCAGTTACTTAATCAGTTATCTCTGATAAACCAATTTGTGGATGAAATGAAAACAAACAAAGTGACCCCAATTAACCATATTGTCTATAGATAATAGAAGGTGATCTGCAATAAGTTGGGATAATCGAATTACCAGCTAGTCAATCCGCAGTAATATAGCCTTTGACGGTTTGGACTTGAAATTTACTCTCTCAAGCTTTTCAAGAGTGTGTCTATCAAAACATGGTCAATAATCTGTTGTCACTTGTCTGTGTAGTTAAGTAACAGCTATTGATATATTTTTGCCAGTCACGATAAACATGGCTGATTGGATAACAACACTTAATCTGTACTGTGGTTTGTGCAGAAAAATACTGTTTACTCTAACAGGCTACTCTCTGAGTTGATTTCAGCCCTTCTTATTCTTGTTGCATACCACTGTACACTCCATATCAATTTATTGTGAAAGAACATTTTAATAATTTGCAAGTTTCATGATAATATCTACTTACTATTGATTCCAACTTTCATACCTGTATGAACTGTGGTTCTTATCGTTAATTGAATAATTGAATAATTAAATTTGTAAAATTGAAAAATTTTTTCGGAAATTTCGGCCCCCGCAATAATTTTCATCTTCCGCCATGGCTGGTTGCACTGCTATCTTAGTTCTAAAGAACTCCATGCCCCTTATTCATTGCTTCATTGAAAGGATGATGTGCCAGATCAGCGGAAGTGTTAATGTGTAGAATACCTATCGACTGTAGTAACTCAGAAGTAGGTAAAGTGATTTGAAATGAGACAGTCCCTTCAGCCCTGTTCCCACTCTCACAGCTCACTACACCTAGATCAGGGTGTATGTGTGTGTGTGTGTGGGAGAGCTTGGGTGTGTGAGTGTAGATGTCGACGACTTGGCGGGACATTTCTACTTCCTAGTGTTACAATCATTTCACACTCATCTTTTGCCTCTTCCTTCGTTCTTTAGTTCTTTCAGCTTTTAGATGTTCTCAAATCTCATCTTTTTTCAGTGCATGAAGTATATCAAAGTGTTATATTATATCAAACTATAATACCCCTGACTATAATACCCCCGACTATAATACCCCCGACTATTATACCCCTGACTATAATACCACTGACTATAATACCCCCGACTATAATACCCCTGACTATAATACCCCTGACTATAATATCCCTGTCTATAATACCCGTGAATATAATACCCGTGAATATAATATCCCTGACTATAATACCCGTGAATATAATACCCCTGACAATAATACCCCCGACTATAATACCCGTGAATATAATACCCCTGACAATAATACCCCCGACTAAAATACCCGTGACTATGATACCCCTGACTATAGTATCCCTATCTATAACACCTATTTCTCTCCCCTAGGACCTAGGTGGGTATGACTGGGCACACCAAGCTCCCTGACGAGGACCCGGAGGAGGTCGGCTCTAAAGATCTCGACGTTGACGAGGTTAGTTTTAGATCTCATGTTAAGTGAATTGATTAATTAATTAATTGATTGATTAATTGATTGATTAATTGATTGATTAATTGATTGATTAATTGATTGATTAATTGATTGATCGATTAATTGATTGAAGTAATGATAAGCCTTATTCAATATTATCTCTCGCCTTTTCCGACCCCAGCATAATGTGATGAACACTGTGTGCCATTTTGACATTTCCCTACGCCATTATTAAACCCTATATCAATCAATAAAGCTCTAATAAGGCATTCAGTCAAAGGTACATTTCAAAGGTACATTTAATACACCTTTCATTTTAGCACTAAACGTTGTTAATTAGTCGAACGCATTCAATGTTGACTTGTCATTTCATTATTATTAAGAGTCACTGCGACTTCAGTAAGTCATCTAAATATTATTTAGATGACTTACTTAACTGTTTAAACGAGTGAGTGCTTTTTCCCCATTCCATTGCGATTGTAGAACTGTAATTTTCATAATTTGAACTCCGACACCTGGAAACGGCTGAGAATGTGCTCCTTTCCTTCGTCACTCAAATTCCGATTCTCAAGATTTTCGGTCCCGTTTGTAGGATTGAATTAAGTGTGATAATTCGTGAACCTAACTTTACTCCTCGTCGCCCCTTCAGATCTTAGACCACTTGCGGAGCCCTCTGAAGTAACCTGAAACCTGATAATGCAAGAATCTAATCCTGAAGAAACCTGTAATATTATGGGCAACATATGAATTGTTAAATTGTATCCTCTCCAAATTGTAATTACTCTTGTACGTTGGCCGTGGACCTCCAACATCAGGTCCTATTGATCAAATCACGCCAGATGTCGTATTGTCGTAGACTGCGGTAACTTATCGCGCTAACAGGTGTCTTATACTTCTTTTTACTATTTCGTTTTGTGTTATTAATGCCGTCTTGAACAAGTCCCAAGTTATAAGCTTTTGTTTCATCTTCCAATTCGTAATGATAGTTTAATTGGCACTATCTTCTATTTTCGATATTTCATAACGGCTTTAATTAATTTGTCGCTCCTGGTCATTTCCGGTATCAAATCGCTTATCTGTGACGTGAGACCTCCACAATCGTTGTTTATTCCACTTCTCGCCGTCTCAGTAATATGGATCAACTAATTCGATCATCGTCTCTGTATTTTCGTCACTGAATCGTCACTGATTCAGAGCATGCGCTGTTGCTGCTTCATCAGATCCAAGGTGTGCAGCATACCACTAAAAGAGTTTCTGAATTTGATGACAAACATGAAACTGGATGGGGATCCCGATCTTGTTTAGCGTTATTTCCATGTGTTTTTGATATTAAATTGATGACGTTGAGCCGACTGCCCGACTATTTTCCTTGGGTAGCAAGTAGTTCCAGTTTTTGGTCCTGGTCATATAAAAAGGACATGTATGTTTCATTTTGTCACTTTATATCACTTCTAGAAAGAAAATAAACTTTATTGGTGGTCACGAAACCAGCCTGGCGTACATTTCCCAGAATTGGTCACGTATTTTATAACTTCATTATTTTTGTTATCAGCCATAATTGTGGGAATTTTGTTGGTCAAAGTATCATCTGTTGAAAGTCGAAACCATATTTCGCGGTACTGTGTTATTGTGGCTGAAGTTACCATGGCAATACAATTTAGCGCCAAAACATACTGGTAAGCAGGTAGTATCGTATTCCGTCCACAGTACCGCGACTACAGCTATATCAAGGCATACACTCTGTCCACGGCATACCCTCTCCATGTCATACCCTCTACACGGCATACCCTTCCATGGCGTACCCTCTTCAGGGCATGCCCTCTCCACGACATACCCTCTCTACAGCATACCCTCTCCACAGCAAACGCTTCCACGGCATACCCTCTCCAAGGGGCATACCTTCTCCACGACATTCTCTGAAATTATCAGTTGCTGTAAAGCCCGCTCCATCGCTCGATGGTACCATGAGTTTTACTTTATTTTTTGTAATACAGAAACTGATTTTATCTCCCTTGTTATCTCGTTTGGAGGAGATGTAGGACGCTGATCAATCTTCCAATTAACTGCGGTGTAAGGTCTGCCAGCTGTCTGAGCAGAGTATGACGTATTGACCTGTTTCCTCTTTTACTTTGTTCTGCTCTACGTATTAGCAAATTTGTTGCGTCACACCATATAATCACTTTATCAGTAAACGGCATCCAAATCTCACTCTATCTAATATTCTTAAATTAAACGAGTAATTTTGCGCTGCATCATGGTTATTGAGGTCAGGTCTAGGATCGAGTTTTAATTTGTTCTCTAGATTTAGTGGCGTCAAGTTCCGAAACTTCAGCGGTTCGAAAACTTTTGGATTTTCGAATAATAATTTCTCTCATTCCTTCGCCATAAACTAATGTCATTGGAATTTTGCTCATTGGTTGCTTCGCCCGCGGTCGCCCATTTTGTTCAAAATCAAATTTCCAATCTACGTTTTCTTATCCTTTTGCAAGGTTGGCTAAAGGAATGTAACAGGATTGCACCAATACACCATTTTACCCTACCTTAACTCTCAGTAAAACTCTATTATTTCTATTCATATTTATTTATAATTATTTTTATTGACTGCGTTTTTTTGCAATTTTTTATTCCTATTTCCAGTGGAAACGTGTCTCTTGTACCATTTGCCATTAAAAAAAGAAGTGGCGTGGTTGACTTATAGTAACCTAGTATTAATAACGACAATCTTCCATTCAAAGAAAGGAGTGGCATGACTGACAAGGCTGAAGAGGCAGGTGAAGTCCATGTCAATCTCGCAGCGTCTAATAAAATATCAGATGTGAGCTTGGTGAAGTCTGATGAAGATCCTCCTAAGGTATAGACAGAAATTAAGCCCAAGTGCTGCACCTTCGGGAAAACCCTCGGAGCTTTTTTAACCCCCTAATTCTTGCAAAATAGTAGCCCTACCCTGGCTTTGGAAAGTAATTTATGGCCCTATATAACATCTCTTATTTTCTGCCATTGTTAATTCACCCGAAGATTTTATCGTCTGTGAACACAATCCAATGTCTTATCTATAAAGGTGTAGGCTCTCCAAAACCGAGACGGTTGTCGTAGTAACCCCCTGCTGATTTGGTGACGTCAGTCCATTTCTTTCGGTTTGAACCAACGTAACTAAACCTCACGCATTCCGAAACAACGTTATTCTAACTTGGAATTACTAGAATTGACCAATTTCCTAATTTCTACAAATCGTCCACGTGAACTCACGTGCTGAAATGTAGCACCCAGATCTAATTTCACGTGCATTAGTCGTATTTGAACTCATTTCAACGTAATCAAGTCGAAAATCGCGTAAATATCATTTTCTTGAAATCCCCTAATTTCTACAAAACGTCCACGTGAACTCACGTGATTCACTATTTCATCGTATATTTCCCACATTTAGTCACTGAGAGACATGAGGAAACCATTATTAGTTCGTCATCGTATCACAGAATAAGGCTTGAGCACAATTTTTCATCATTAACGTAATTTCAACCATTTTGCGGCTCAATTTTTAGAGGCTTCGCATGACGACATATTTCAACCGATCACCTTGAAACTCGTTTTATAGCTAAATCTCGAAGTCTAAAAAGCAAAACATCGAAGTAAAACATATTCCGATGAAAACTCTCTGAGTTAGAGATGTCTAAAAGTAGCGCAAAATAGCGTTTTATCGCAAAATACGCTATTTTAGTGGTTTTACGCGATTTTGATGACGTCATCACAGCACCCAAATAGGCTCAAACCAACTTCCCATGTAGCCTATAAGACAATTCCGCCTTAGTACAACATACTTTGACCAATCTCATCTCAAGATAAGTCGTAGTTCTTGACATCTCTCTCGTTTAAGTTTTGTCCTAAAATTTGGAAATCGATTTTTCACCGTACCTTAGGAAATCGCGTATATCTCGATGAAAAATCGAGATAGCCCAATGATCCGTATGATTTTCTGAAAGCTCTTTAAATTTCCAACTAACGATTTTTCAAAATTTTTGAGCTATCTCCACTCCTTCTT
Organism: Beroe forskalii; assembly: GCA_011033025.1. Classification (NCBI taxonomy): domain Eukaryota; kingdom Metazoa; phylum Ctenophora; class Nuda; order Beroida; family Beroidae; genus Beroe; species Beroe forskalii. The sequence goes on along the minus strand of WFMF01000773.1, from coordinate 27,976 downwards.
GGTGAAAAATGCGCACGAAAACGACCTATTTTCGCTAAAAAAGCAGTAAAATTTCGCTAAGTTGATGACGTCATAATGACGTCATAATGACGTCACCAGAACTTCTTTCATAGCCTAATGCAATTCCCCATCTTAGATCTACAAAACGTGACCTCGATCATGTTCCCTACCATTTGTAGAACTTGAGATCTCATCGATTTAAATTGGGTCACAAATTATCTTATATGTATAAACTCCTGTGACACTGAATTCTCTCATATATAGCCCTGGCCAGTTACGTTACTGTAGCGTGCGATTTAAGTATACGCGTATCTATAAGAACGGTTGTTCTAGACCTAAAATTTTACGACGAATCGTTCTAGATAGGTCCTGACTCTCTATTTCTTTTTATTTTTCTGATATGCAGGGGGTTACCGCCCTGGCCAGGGCGGGAATGGGTATACTACAAAAATAACAAATTACTGAATATCGATTTCCTAATTCAAAGATTGACATAAGAGGCGGAAGAGACTAAACTGTGAATCATCAGCGGTTACCCTACAGTTGTAAGGTCTCCCTGCCATCTGCGATGTAGGTGTACCATCAGCAGGTGACAAGGGAAACGGAGGGGTTTCGGCCCACGTACCCCTCACAGCTTAAAACTGCAAGGCTGGGCCACCCAGGACTCCGGACCGTTCTCTGTCCTATTCAGAGGGTTTTGTTTGGCCACAGGATGAAAACATGCCGTTCGCTCTTACCGTTTCACCGTTAACTTCCTACTTCAGGGGGGTGGTTTGGCCGTTACCACAGGATGTAACCATGCCGTTCCCTCTTCCTTTTTTAACACTATCCTCCTCCTAAGGTGGAGGTGCAGCCAAAGGAGAAGGATGAGCGTGGAGCATGGGGTAACAAGGTGGAGTACCTGTTAGCCTGCATTGGACTAGCTGTTGGGCTGGGCAACGTGTGGCGCTTTCCTTACCTCTGTCAGAAGCACGGTGGAGGTGCGGTGGATGTGATTAAGAATTACGTAGCTTTTCATGGTGAATTTGTGATCGGGATGGATTTCAGTAAAATTAAAAGTTCTATTATTCTGTTTTTGTTTGAATGTTTCTTGTGCACTTTTGCGAATCTGACCCCATTTATTTTACACTGGAGGTGCGTTCTTGGTCCCCTACTTCATTTGTCTGATACTAGAGGGGATTCCAATGATGTACCTGGAAATGGCAGTGGGACAGTTCTTCAGATCAGGTAGCTGTCGCCATAATACCACTCATCATTCATGAATAGTAAACGTTTTAAAACCCAAATAAATAATGCTCATCCATGAATAGCCGATTTACTGAATGACTGTCAGCAGAAGCATCACATGGTCCCAATATAATTCCGTGCCCCACAGGGTCCATAAACTGCTGGTCTAAGATCCATCCCATGCTGCGGGGTATAGGGGTGGGGTGTGTCTGCATCTCCCTCCTGCTCTGTCTCTACTACGTGGTCATCATCGCCAGATGCTTCCTCTACTTCTTCAACTCTTTCCGAGCGTAAGTCTTCCGACTGTCACTCTGCACACTTACCTGAGTGTTCTCTGTAATAGCTATCTTACACCCCTAAAGTCACTCTGTCAGCCCTGCACACTGTGTTCTGTTGTCGCTCTGACATCCAACAATGTTCTCTGTTGTCACTCTGACACCCTACACAGTGCTCTCTGTTAACATTCTGTCACCTTACACAATGTTCTCTGTTGTCCCTCTGACAACCTTGTCCCTTCACAGCGTTCTCTGTTTTTATTCTGACACCTTACACAATGTTCTCTGTTGTCACTCTGTCAGTCCACGGCGTGTGCTGTGTTATCGCTTCTTTGCTATGTGTTCTGACACTCTCCTCCATCCCTCAGAGTGCTGCCGTTTACGCAGTGTGTTGATACGTCCCTTACATCCTGCTGTGTCCAGAGTGGAGATGCTGCAGAGTACTACTGGTGGAATGATGTGCTCAACGCCAGCTCTGGCTTTGACGATGTCTCCAACTTCAACTGGAAGTTACTGGGCTGTCTCGCCTTCGCCTGGGTCATCGTCTACATCTGTGTCTTCAAGGGTGTCGAGAGCTCCGGAAGGTACGTAACCTTTCTGTGATCTTAGGATTACTGATTGCATTTCACCAGACCACCAGCAAAATTAGTAGCAAGACTTGGATGATTCTTGTAGCAAGTATTTTGTGTAGCTCTGAAACACCCCCACTGGAATGCCCCTTGTAACATTTCACATCTTCAGGCAGTGTACTTCACAGCTACTTTCCCCTACGTGTGTCTCATTATTCTCTTCTTCCGTGGAGTAACCCTGCCTGGGGCGGGAGATGGAGTCCTCTACTACATCAAACCTAGCTTCGAAAGACTGGGCGATGGACAGGTACTATACTAGTCTTTAGCCGTTATTCGTTACAATTTCTTTCAAATGAGCTTTCCATTCAATTACTAAAATGAACATTGTTTTTCTTGAAAGTTATGGCTTACAGTAATATTTTGTGTCAAATCTTAAATACTGATTCGATTCAACATTTCTTCAACATTTCAGGTGTGGTTGGATGCAGCCACCCAGATATTCTTCTCTCTCAGCCTTGGGTTTGGTGCTCTGGTTGCATTTGCCAGCTACGTGCCCTACAAAAACTCTGTTGGAAGGTGAGACCATATAAATTATAAAAGTTTTGCTGTGAAATCTCTATAAATTAATAGAAATTTTGTGAATTTCCGGATTCAATTTAATATCCGTACAGTGTACACCTAATTCAAATATAATCTACTTGATACTAGAATTTCCTGATGTTTGTCTTTATTAATTTTGGTTCGCACTGTATTTAACAATTTGAATCCCTCCCAGAGACGCTATGATAGTTTCCATAGTGAACTGCGGAACCAGTGTATTCGCTGGTTTTGTCATCTACTCGATTCTGGGATACAGACAGCATATGGGCATAGGGAAGCTAGAGGAGGTCAGTGTCCTACTTTACCATACACCATGTGATTTTAGTTCAGCTTTTCCTGTGCTGACTGTGACTTGCCTTTCAAATCTGAATATTATATCTGATTATGCCTTGATTATAAATCATTATCTTAATGACGGCCGAAAACATGAAATCTGGAATGATTGTGATTTTCATTATCTTACTACTTATAATTCTTCCTCATATATAAATATATAAATAAATAAATAAATATATATCTGTCTGTCCGGTTTATGATTTGTCTGGCCGGTGGCTTATATATGGCCACAGATTTTTCTGACACCACTCAGTACCCAATTAAGCATGCCGATTGCCGATGATCGGAATGTTCATACCAGAGTACCAGTGACGTTTGACACCACCTGACATATAGACATCACATAGAGGAGTAGGCACACCCGATTATAATATGACCTCATCACTGATAAGAACTACAGTACTGCATTATACTGTAGGAATTGCTGAAGCGAAAAAATAGTGAACGATGGCCGGAGGCCATGGGTTCTGCTAGTTACATTAATTCAGCAACTAACAATGAAATGAGATTGCCTCATTGTACTAAAAAAGTTAAAAAAAAAAAGTAAAATACGCCATTACATTCTCTGCTGGAAGAGGAAGCTAGTGGGTCAGGACTGGCGTTTGTTGCCATATCCCAAGCCGTGTCCGAGATGAGTGCCCCCTTCATCTGGTCCCTCCTCTTCTTCACCATGCTCATCCTGCTCGGACTGGACTCAGAGTTCGGAACTCTGGAGGGCGCTGTCACGCCCCTCGTCATCGACATGAAGCTCTTCCCTAACGTGCGGAAGGAACTCGTATCAGGTGAGAGTGCTTGAGTAATGGGATCTATGTTATATACACTGCTTATCATGATCTCCTCTTGCTGCATCCTGTGCTGTTGAGTGTTCTCTAAGAACTTCTTACAATTCTAAAACAACATTAGCGAATCTATTGAAAAGATATACGAGAGTCCCTGACTGTGATAAGCTTTTCGTGTTACCTCCAAGAAATAACCTTTTAACGAATCCCCAGCTGGTTTTGCTGTGGTTCTCTTCGTCCTGGGAATTGGTTTCTGTAGTGGTGGTGGAGAGTACATGATCGTCATCTTCGATACTTACGGTAAGTCTCAGACGATACTATGTGCTGTAATCACGAACCATTCTAACCCTTTCAATCTAATATTGCCTTACTATAAGATGTTCACCTAAAAGTCAATGTTCCACAATTCCAATCTTTCCACCCCTCCACTAAAAGATACACTCTAACCCCCCTCCCCCCCCCCCACTAAAAGTTATACTCTAACCCCCTCACTATAAAACTCTTACCCCTTCCTCCCAGGAATGAACATCCCCGTCTTAATCCTTGCATTATCGGAGTGTCTGGCTATCGGCTGGGTGTTTGGTACTGACAACATGAGTAAAGCCATCACCGACATGCAGGGCAGCCCTCCCCCCAAATACATCACAATCTGCTGGAAATACATCTCTCCCTTCCTCCTCATCGTTATCTTCCTCGTCACCTTCATTCAGAATATGATCAAAGCTCCCTCCTACAACGTCTACACTGGCTGTGTAAACGCGGTTAGTGCACCTCGACTAATGTATTAAACCACCAAAACTTGTTTATTTCACGATAGTTTCATCACTCTGAAATGTCATGAATTATGTTATTTTATTTGGGCCAAGGGTCGTCACTCCTTAACCGTTGATAGTATGCTTAAGCCTTACAGATAGTATGCTTTAGCGTAACAGATTCAACAGGATTTAACAACTATTAATTAATATTGATTCTCCCGTTGCTATATAATCCTTCATTTCTCAGACCAGCACTGACATCGTGAAAGAAGTGCCCCTTCCCTGGTCGGCTCAGTTACTTGGCTGGATTATTGTGGTGTTTGCAGTCATTCCCATCCCCATCTTTATGGTCCTGGTGAGCTCCATTTAACATTACGATTTAACATTACAAATACTTGACTGGTGCTTATACTACTCACAAGATTACTACTCACAGCTTCACAAGATTACATAGTTTTTCATGTCCTATTTTGTTTCAATTCTTGTTTTTTAATCATGAGAATTAACAGAAAACAGCTAATAACAGTGTTATCCCTCTCAGAACCGGAAAAGTGAGGCCGACCTGGGCGCGTTCTTTAAGAGTATCATTATGTCGGTTAAAGAAGACCGGTATTACGATATGGAGAGTCTTTACCAACGACCAGCAAAAGTCTTATTCAATGTAGAAGATGGAGTTAAAACAGAAACTTAAGCATTGAATAACTATTAGAGTATTAGGTTGAGTAACCCCTGAATAGGTTGCATATTAGATGACATTAAATTGAATATTAATGATCCGAAATCGATCTTTTAATTTCATACTTTGACTTTCCTAATTGGGGATTCATATTTTGCAAACATCTAAAAGAAGAAGTAAATCATTACTGGTTTTATAATTGATGTTTTCTTTTAGAGATTCACAGGACGCTTCTTTTTTCTTCTCAGAGAGCCATGAACAATAAATGATGGAGATGCTAATCGCTCACTGATTGAGTTATGAGCACTTTCTTTTAACTGCATATCATTGGATTTTATATATTTTACCAAACATGATTCTTATCAATTTAATACGTATTACGTATATTATTATTATATTACAAGTAATAAACTTACAATTTTATTATCCCTGAAACTAAACAATTTTTATTTTTATTCTTTGTCTTTATCGTCACCACAATTAGCTACCTTATCGGACATAATTATCACGGACTTAAGTTTCACGTTCGATCTTGCCACTTCAAATTTCTTCAAAATTTCAAAATTATCGGCCCGATTTTTTCCATTTTCTTTCACGATTTGAATGAAGATTTTTCAATGTTTTTCGTTAATTGATATGATAAATTTCCAAATTGCTGGTACTAAGCATGAAGAAGAAGTATATAATTTCGTTAAAAAGTTTGTTATTTGCGCGTTTAAGGAGATAAAGTCAGAAATTTTGCGTCTCTATATTAGAAACTGTAAGGGAAAATACCGGACTTAATTTTCACGGACTTGAAAATCACTTGCTAAACACGTAATCGTATATCCCTGTGTGGCTCGCGCGGCGTGCTTCCAGTTCCCACACACCTATGCGGGCTTAGGAAGAAAATCACGGACATAAGTATCACGGACAAAATTTTCACGGACATTAATATTCACGCTGAGGTGCTCAGCGTGAATGTAATGTCCGTGATAATTAAATGTCCGATAAGGTATTTCTCACACATGTGTGTTAATACGGTCTACGGATCAGGATAGCAATTGACGGAGGTTAGAGAGCAAGTTTAAAACGTTAAATGATACGATAAACTTTAAATCAGGAGCTTTCGAAAATCATGTGATTATCGTCGTCAGCGGAGGGCTTGATTAAGGGTAGGTCTCCCATGTAAACGGTTCTGAGTGATGTCACAGATCTAAACGTCAATTTTTCTGTATCCTATTCCCATACCTACCTAACTATAGCCCTTAGAGCCCTAACCAAAACCTAACCTTAAAGTTAATCCTGACCCTAAACCTAACAAATCCTGACCCTAATCCTGATCCTAAACCTAGTCCTTAAGGGGGGTTCAAGCCAAATTTTTGGGAAAACACGTTTCTGAGATAACGGTTGACCCAAAAGGTATACCCCGTGGGCCAACTTTTTGGCCAGGTTTGGTACCCCCAGACCCACTGGCGCCGCTGTGGCGCCATGCCCAAATATGGGCACAAAATGGGCATATTTTTCAAAAGCAACAGGCAGGAGAGCTGGGAAGTACACTGCCTGAAGAGGGAAATGTTACAAAGGTACTCCAGGGGGGGAGTGTTTAGAGCCATAAAATACTTTTTACAAGAATCATCCAAGTTAATTACCAATTTTGTTGGTGGTCTGGTGAAATGCAATCAGTAATCCTGGGGATCACAGAAAGGTTACGTACCTTTTCCCCGGACCCTCGAAATTTTTGGGAAGAAAAGATGGCGATGACCCAGGCGAAGGCGGAGAAGCCCAGAAATTCCAAAAGGGAAGTTGGAAATGGGTAAAAAGCTGGGGCCCCAAGAACATCATTTCCACCAGTAGTACTCGCATTTTCCACTCGGGACACAGCAGGATGAAAGGGATGATCAACACACTGGAAAAAGGCATTTCTGAGGGAGGGAAGGGGCCAAGAACACATAGAAAAAGAAGCGATAACACACACCTGGGACTGACAGAGGACAACAGGGGAACATTTTTAAGGTGTCAGAATAAAACAGAGAATTTTTAAAAGGGGACAAGGTTGGGAGTGAAAAAGAGAACATTGTGGTGACAGAATTTTAAACAGAGAGCACTTTTGGGGTGTCAGAGTGACAACAGAGAAATTGTTGGATTTTCGGGGAGGACAACAGAACACAGTGTATTGACAGAGTGACTTTGGGGGTTAAGATAGTTTCCAGAGAAACCCAGGTAAGTGGGGCAGAGGACAGTGGGGAAGATTTACCCCGGGAAAAGAGTTGAAGAAGTAGAGGAAGCATTAACGATGATGACCACGTAGTAGAGAGACAGAGCGGGAGGAGATGCAGACACACCCCCCCCAAAACCCTGCAGTTGGGATGGATCTAGACCAGCATTTTATGGCCCTTGGGGCACGGAATTATATTGGGACCATGTGATGCTTCTCCCGAAAATTTCAGTAAATCTTTATTCATGGAATTATTTGGTTTAAAAAGTGAATGGTTTTTAGGGGACAGCTACCTGATCTGAAGAACTGTCCCCCCTGCCATTTTCCCAAAAATCATTGGAATCCCCAGTATCAAAAAAAATGAAAATAGGGGACCAAGAACGCCCCCCTGCAGTGTAAAAAAAATGGGGTCAGATTCCCAAAAAGGGAAAGAAAAAATTCCCAAAAAAAAACAGAATAATAGAACTTTAATTTTACTGAAATCCATCCCGGGGCACAAATTCAATTGGGAAAAACTAGTAATTTTTAAACAATCCACCGTACCCCCGGCTTCTGGGAAAAGGTGGGCGAAACGTTTCCCAGCCCCACAGCTGTCCAATGCAGGGAACAGGGGACCCAACCCCGTTACCCCATGCCCACGCTCATCCTTCTCCTTTGGGCTGCACCTCCACCCGAAGAGGAGGATAAAGGAAAAAGGAAGAGGAACGGCATGATTACATCCTGTGGTAACGCCAAACCACCCCCCTGAAGCAGGAAGTTAACGGTGAAACGGTAAGAGCGAACGGTATGTTTTCTATCCTGTGTACAAACAAACCCTCTGAATAGGATTGAGAGAACGGTCCGAGTCCTGGGTATCTAGCCTTGAAGTTTTGCTGTGAGGGGCATGTGGGCCGAAACCTCCGTTTCCCTTTGTCACCTGCTGATGGTACACCTACATCGCAGATGGCAGGGAGACCTTTGGGCAACTGTAGGGTAACCGCTGATGATTCAGTTTATCTCTTCCGCCCTTATGTCAATCTTTGAATTAGGAAATCGATATTCAGTAATTTTGTTATTTTTGTAGTATACCATACACCTTTATAGATACAAGACATTGGATTGTGTTTCACAGACGATAAAAATCTTCGGGTGAATTAACAATGGCAGAAAATAAGAGATGTTATATAGGGCCATAAATTACTTTCCAAAAAGCCAGGGTAGGGGCTACTATTTTGGCAAGAATTAGGGGTTAAAAAAGCCTGAGGGTTTTCCGAAGGTGCAAAGTACAGGCTTAATTTCTGTCTATACCTTAGGGGATTCTTCATCAGACTTCACCAGCTGACATCTGGATATTTTATTAGACGTTGCGAGATTGATATGGACTTTACCCAAGCTCTTCAGCCTTGTCAGTCATGCCACAGCTTTTGAATGGAAGATTGTCGGTATTAATACTAGGTTACTATAAGTCAAACCACGCCACTTTTTTTAATGGCAAATGGTACAAGAGACACGTTTCCACTGGAAATAGGAATAAAAAATTGCAAAAAAACGCAGTCAATAAAAATAATTATAAATAAATATGAATAGAAATAATAGAGTTTTACTGAGAGTAAAGGTAGGTAAAATGGTGTATTGGTGTAATCCTGTTACATTCCTTTTAGCCAACCTTGCAAAAAGGATAAGAAAAACGTAGATTGAAATTTGATTTTGAAACAAAATGCCGGGCGAAGCAAACTAATGAGCAAAATTCCAATGACATTAGTTTATGGCGAAGGAATAGAGAGAAATTATTATTCGAAAATCCAAAAGTTTTCGAAACCGCTGAAGTTTCGGAACTGGACGCCACTAATCTAGAGAACAAATTAAAACTCGATCCAGACCTGACCTCAAAATCCGCGATGCAGCGCAAAATTACTCGTTTAATTTAAGAATATTAGATAGAGTGAGATTTGGATGCCGTTTACTGATAAAGTGATTATATGGTGTGACGCAACAAATTTGGTTAATACGTAGAGCAGAACAAAGTAAAAAGAGGAAACAGGTCAATGCCGTCATATACTCTGCTCAGACAGCTGGCAGACCTTACACCGCAGTTAATTGGAAGATTGATCAGCGTCCTACATCTCCTCCAAACGAGATAACAAGGGAGATAAAATCAGTTTCTGTATTACAAAAATAAAGTAAAACTCATGGTACTATCGAGCGATGGAGTGGGCTTTACAGCAACTGATAATTTCAGAGAGAATGTCGTGGAGAAGGTATGCCCCTTGGAGAGGTATGCCGTGGAAGCGTTTGCTGTGGAGAGGGTATGCTGTAGAGAGGGTATGTCGTGGAGAGGGCATGCCCTGGAAGAGGGCACGCCACCATGGAAGGGTATGCCGTGTAGAGGGTATGACATGGAGAGGGTATGCCGTGGACAGAGTGTATGCCTTGATATAGCTGTAGTCGCGGTACTGTGGACGGAATACGATACTACCCGCTTACCAGTATGTTTTGGCGCTAAATTGTATTGCCATGGTAACTTCAGCCACAATAACACAGTACCGCGAAATATGGTTTCGACTTTCAACAGATGATACTTGACCAAACAAAATTCCCACAATTATGGCTGATAACAAAAATAATGAAGAAAATACGACCAATTCTGGGAAATGTACGCCAGGCTGGTTTTCGTGACCACCAATAAAGTTTATTTTCTTTCTAGAAGTGATATAAAGTGACAAAATGAAACATACATGTCCTTTTTATATGACCAGGACCAAAAACTGGAACTACTTGCTACCCAAGGAAAATAGTCGGGCAGTCGGCTCAACGTCATCAATTTAATATCAAAAACACATGGAAATAACGCTAAACAAGATCAGGATCCCCATCCAGTTTCCATGTTTGTCATCAAATTAGAAACTTTTTAGTGGTATGTTGCACACCTTTGGGATCTGATGAAGCAGCAATAAGCGCATGCTCTGAATCAGTGACGATTCAGTGACGAAAATACAGAGACGATGATCGAATTAGTTGATCCATATTACTGAGACGGCGAGAAGTGGAATAAACAACGATTGTGGAGGTCTCACGTCACAGATAAGCGATTTGATACCGGAAATGACCAGGGAGCGACAAATTAATTAAAGCCGTTATGAAATATCGAAAATAGAAGATAGTGCCAATTAAACTATCATTACGAATTGGAAGATGAAACAAAAAGCTTATAACTTGGGACTTGTTCAAGACGGCATTAATAACACAAAACGAAATAGTAAAAAGAAGTATAAGACACCTGTTAGCGCGATAAGTTACCGCAGTCTACGACAATACGACATCTGGCGTGATTTGATCAATAGGACCTGATGTTGGAGGTCCACGGCCAACGTACAAGAGTAATTACAATTTGGAGGATACAATTTAACAATTCATATGTTGCCCATAATATTACAGGTTTCTTCAGGATTAGATTCTTGCATTATCAGGTTTCAGGTTTATGAGGGCTCCGCAAGTGGTCTAAGATCTGAAGGGGCGACGAGGAGTAAAGTTAGGTTCACGAATTATCACACTTAATTCAATCCTACAAACAGGACCGAAAATCTTGAGAATCGGAATTTGACGAAGGAAAGGTGCACATTCTCAGCCGTTTCCAGGTGTCGGAGTTCAAATTATGAAAATTACAGTTCTACAATCGCAATGGAATGGGGAAAAAGCACTCACTCGTTTAAACAGTTAAGTAAGTCATCTAAATAATATTTAGATGACTTACTGAAGTCGCAGTGACTCTTAATAATAATGAAATGACAAGTCAACATTGAATGCGTTCGACTAATTAACAACGTTTAGTGCTAAAATGCAAGTGTGTATTAAATGTACCTTTGAAATGTACCTTTGACTGAATGCCTTATTAGAGCTTTATTGATTGATTATAGGGTTTAATAATGGCGTAGGAAATGTCAAAATGGCACACAGTGTTCATCACATTATGCTGGGGTCGGAAAAGGCGAGAGATAATATTGAATAAGGCTTATCATTACTTCAATCAATTAATCGATCAATCAATTAATCAATCAATTAATCAATCAATTAATCAATCAATTAATCAATCAATTAATCAATCAATTAATCAATCAATTAATCAATCAATTAATTAATCAATCAATTCACTTAACATGAGATCTAAAACTAACCTCGTCAACGTCGAGATCTTTAGAGCCGACCTCCTCCGGGTCCTCGTCAGGGAGCTTGGTGTGCCCAGTCATACCCACCTAGGTCCTAGGGGAGAGAAATAGGTGTTATAGATAGGGATACTATAGTCAGGGGTATCATAGTCACGGGTATTTTAGTCGGGGGTATTATTGTCAGGGGTATTATATTCACGGGTATTATAGTCGGGGGTATTATTGTCAGGGGTATTATATTCACGGGTATTATAGTCAGGGATATTATATTCACGGGTATTATATTCACGGGTATTATAGACAGGGATATTATAGTCAGGGGTATTATAGTCAGGGGTATTATAGTCGGGGGTATTATAGTCAGTGGTACTATAGTCAGAGGTATTATAGTCAGGGGTATTATAGTCGGGGGTATTATAGTCGGGGGTATTATAGTCAGGGGTATTATAGTTAGGGGTATAATAGTTAGGGGTGTTAAACTTATAGCCAGGGGTATTATAGTTTGATATAATATAACACTTTGATATACTTCATGCACTGAAAAAAGATGAGATTTGAGAACATCTAAAAGCTGAAAGAACTAAAGAACGAAGGAAGAGGCAAAAGATGAGTGTGAAATGATTGTAACACTAGGAAGTAGAAATGTCCCGCCAAGTCGTCGACATCTACACATACCCCGTTGTTCCTGTACAGAATATCTGCGGTAGATCTGCAGTGGATCTGCGGTTATTAAAATGTGCTGTGAATCTGCAGTCCGATGTTCCGTAAAATCTGCGGTCATTAAAGTCTGCAGTGCAGATCGACCGCAGATCGACCGCAGATCTAGGGAATATTATCTGCTGTAGAAATCAACAACAGATCGAGTGCAGATTCTGCGCTGCTCCAATTAAGTGGAGTAGTCACGTGCCCTACAGTAAAAACTCATTGGGCTTCCTGAATGTTAATTAGGAAAATGGACCAGTTCATGTGATTAATCAGTGAACGCTAGTTCACTTTCAATTCGAACGAAATTTCTAGGACAATTATAAGCAAAAAGATATGCCATACATCATTTCAGAATCAAATTGCGAATGAATTGACATATCTATGCTATCAAAGCAGGTGATATTTTGATAACTACATAATATTTTGATAACTGGGACCCTCAATACCTATTTAAAATGCGACGGAAAATGATTCTTCAAACGATCAGAAACTGTTAATGCTAGCTGTACCCAATCAAGTAACATTATCCTGGTTAGCTAGCCAAATTAACCCATCGAGCGTGAAATTGCAGTACTTTCGCTACTCAATAGTACTGGGATAACTGAATTATGCCAAATTAGTAAAAACAATGTGGTTGTTTTAGCACTTAGCACACATTGTTATTATTGCTGTAGATCTATAGGCAATTGTTTACATTAGTACCTAATCTACGTACACATGCGATTATGTATTCCATGTAATCAAACATGCTTCATTTGCCAATGCTCATTTGATATCAGAGAGTTGTTTTGACTTCCATGATGTTTCCTACATTTTCCACTTACCACTCTGATAGCAGACGCAAGTTTACTATCTACTCTAATTTCTGAACTCTGCTGACTTACCAATCCAATTCCAGTCCACTAACACGCTTATCTTACCTGCAGTCTGATCTCAATCCACTTATATCACTCTGCTCTCAATCCACTTATGATATACCATTCTGTTCCCAGTTCACGTATCACTCTGATACAAGTCCATTTGACAATGACGTCTGTCCTGAGTCCACTTTCCACTCTGATCCCAGTCCGCTTACCACTCTGAACTCAGTCCAATGTCCATTTACCACTCTGATGCAGGTCCATTTGCCACCCTGGTCTCAGTAGTAGTACTGAGTTCAATTTCCACTCTAATTCCCGTCAATAAACCACTTCTATCCCAGTCTATTTGCCAACCTGATTCATGATTTTAGTCCGGAGTCCACTTTCCAGTCTATTTCCCGTATACTAACCACTTAAATTATCCCAGTCCATTCGTCACTTTGAGAACACAGTCTTGACTCCTGATTCCACTTTGCAATCTGATTCCAGAACACGTACCACTATAACCTCAGTCAATTTGCCACTCTAATATCAGTCCTGAGTCCACTTTCTACTCCGATTCCTGTTTACTAACCACTTTTATCCCAGTCCTCCCGTCCATTTTTTACTCTGATCCCAGTCTGCTTAAAACTCTGAACCCAGTCAAAATATGTCCATTTACCACTCTGATCTCAATATGTATGGCAGTTACCACTTTGATTCCATTCTACTTACCTGATTACCACTCTGATCGCAGTCTGCTTACCACTCTGAACTCAGTCCAATGGCCATTTACCACTCTGATGCCAATCCACTTAGCACTCTGATCCCAGCTCAATCTTTCTATGCCCATTTTCAACTATGATCTAACCATGTTATCCCAGTCCATTTGCCACTAGGCACCCTGATTCCATTCCAATTAGGTACCATTCTGATCTCTCTCCACTATATGTCAATGAATGATACATCCATTGAAATACTGCAAGAAACACGGCGTTTCACTTGTTACAATTAAAGATGTTTGTCACCACACTACTCGTACTCTTATTTCTGATAAAGTTTACAAAGTCTCTATATTCTACGCACCTATTTTGATCTATTGCTACCTACTGTTTATCAAATCGAAATCCAAATAAAATTGCTGATAGAAAGTTTGCAAGGGTTTCACTTCTATGCAGGGCGTGTCAATATGGATGTAAGCCACTTACACTCAATCTGCTGTTATACAGGAACATCGGACAAAAATATTCCCTAGATCTGCAGTAGAACGGCAGTTTTTAATTCAATTACAGATTCTAATTGAACCGCAGATCTACAGCAGATATTCTGTTCAGGAACAACGGCGTCACACACCCAAGCTCTCTCACACACACACACATACACCCTGATCTAGGTGTAGTGAGCTGTGAGAGTGGGAACAGGGCTGAAGGGACTGTCTCATTTCAAATCACTTTACCTACTTCTGAGTTACTACAGTCCATAGGTATTCTACACATTAACACTTCCGCTGATCTGGCACATCATCCTTTCAATGAAGCAATGAATAAGGGGCATGGAGTTCTTTAGAACTAAGATAGCAGTGCAACATGGCAACTGTACTCCCACATAATTAGATTAAAATCCTACCAAAATTACAAATTACAAAGTAATCAACTTTGGTGACGTACGAGGAAGCCGAGGAGGGGTGGTCATACAACTAGATAAAGTCACATGGTGGTTCGATTGTGATAAGGTCACTACCAATAGTACACGTACATGAAACCGAAGATGGATATCTGGACTGAAACCGTGGGAAACCTAAATTCAATTACCAGTATTTAAATCGTTGAACCTCTTAAAAACTCAATTTTTTGTTTCCGCAGCTTGGATGCTGAGATCACTTGGATGATAAATTAAAAACTCAGTCATGCCAAAACATTCAAAATTTTTTGATTTTGCAGCTAATACCTACTATTATGTTCTTCGTCTTGCTTTCAATAAACGTGTTTGATCGTCATCACATAATTTTCTCTATCAATAATCTGTAGCTATCAAAATAGAATCCATTAATCTGTTACTTTGTCATAAATAAAGTCTGTAAGCATATTCGATCTCGTTAATCCGTTATCCACTAAAACCTCTCCCACAACAGCATGTTGTTAAGGATACTGCTGGGAGTATTCGGGCTACTCTCACTAGCCCAATGCTTGGGATCAGAAGATAACTCATTGGACTACGACATGGGAGATGACTTTGGCGAACTTACTGATGCTCAGTACGAGGCAATGCTGAGAGATAATGGGTTCCCAGAGGATGAAATACAAGAGATTTTACAGGTGAAATAGCAAGGCACTAATATTTTTACTTTCTATTTTCATGTAATCAGTATTCGAAATGATAGCTGCATTGTTCTATTGAAATTGTCTTTAAAAGTCCCTGAAACTAATCTCCTTTAATCCCAGCAAGACAGAGGATGCGCTGAGTTCTTGAGGAAGACGAAGATGAGCTTTCCTGGACGGAAGCCAAGGGATATGGAAGAATGCGAGAATTCATGACATGGAAAAGAAATGGGGCGAGAAGAAGGATTGGGCCGAGAAGAAAGATTGGGATGGAAAGAGGGATTGGGATGGTAAGCACCATAGACTTCGTCGACATCATGGTCGCATGGATGAGCACAAAGACCGCGACAAAAAGCCGACATGGTCACAAGCACCCATGACCACAAACGCCGCCCTAAGCCCTGATGTTCGAAGCCGGTACCCCTATCTAAGGTTTGTGCCAGGTACGAATGTGCCCCCATTCAAGCTCAACTCATCAAGCTGCCGGGTTTGAGGCAAGGAGGATGCTTAGTGCTAACTGGACTATCACCCACATTGACACTCGACACATGAACCGCGGTATCAACCAAGCCTTCATGAAACTCTTCAAGTACATCCGTGGAGCCAACGACCAGCACATCAAGATAGCGATGACAGTCCCAGTGGTGAACATGGTTCTCAGACGACCACTATCGTGTGAAGGGGCCGCCATGGCTTTCTACATCCCTTCCGTGCACCAGAGCAACCCTCCCACCCCCACCGACGACCGGGTCAAGGTCCACCAGTTCGCTGACGTGGTAGCTTGACAGATTGTGGCCTCGAGGGCACCATGGACCCGGGCTTCTACAAGAGGGAGTTCATGCAAGTTGTGGAGGCTCGAAGAAGACGGACATACTTACTCACGATATCACATCAGGATGGACTCATTCAGGAATTAGTTTCAGACCTCAGCGTCAGGTGTGACATGTCAGGACTTCATCATGGACCTGTGATGAGATGAACTGTGAGGAGAGGAACTCGTTCCAGTTCGAAACACATGGGAGGACACATGGGCCAGGGCGCTCCTACACTGGGGCTGCCTGGACCTCTTGGCCTCTTGCAAGTCCGTCCCCGTTTAGTGTGGGTTGCAGTACCCTTTTTAAATCTGATCGCCTAGACCTTCAGGGGATTACTGATCCAAACAGAGAAACTCAAAACATTATTTTCGCTTATAATCCTTTGCAAACTAATAAAATTCAAATTAATATTTAACATTGCAATATTTTGATCATGTTTGGTTTTTACTTGTTTTAGAATGAGCCAACTTAATCCCCAATTTTTGGCTTTATCATGAAAATCATTCCCCAAAAGAATCATCGAATTTTTTGGGACATTTAAATTTTTGGAAAAAAGGCAGGATTTTCTTTTTTTTTGAATCTTTTCCTTTGCTATATTCAGTGGGTGGAAAAACCACCGTTTTAATGGGGGAAAAAAACCCCAAAAAGTTTTCCCAATTGATGTGGGTAACAAAAAATTAGTGAGCAAAAAGATCTTCCAAAAAACCCTTTTGAAGGTTGGGTGGTTGAAAGGGGTTTCCCCACCATTGGTAAATTTTTAGGGATGAATTTCTCAAAAAATTTCCCAAACCGGTTTTTCGGGAATTTGCAATTCCAAAAATTTCTCTTGGGGGTTTTTTTGGTCTTTCGTTGGGGACTGGATTTGGCGTTTTTAAAAACCCCGCGTGATTTAAGTCTAAACCGTTTTTTAGACAGGGTCCAAAGGGGTATTGTGAACAATTTCTTAAAAAACGTTACTTTCTGAAAAGGGTGACCCCCCACGCTTCCCCAGCAAATGATTTTGAAAATCTTTTTGAACAGGGGTTTCTCGGGCCATAACTCCCCGTCAGCGCATCTCTAATAAACAAGGCAAAAGGAAATAAAAGTTAAATTTAAAAAAACAGGGATTTGGGGCACCGAAATAACTTTTGAATGAAACTTCCCATTTCATTTTTAGGCCATCCAAAAGGGTCCTTTTAATGACCATTGCCCCGGGGAAGTGCAGGGGCGAATTTTTGAAATTTTGGTTTCCCGGTAATACCTCCCATTACCCGAACTATTTTTAAGGGAATAACTCGGTAAAAGGGAAACCCCCTTCTAGAATTTTAGCAAAAGTTAATTTAAAAGGGTAAAATTTCCCCCCGGGTCCCAAATCCCCAACCCCCAAAAAACTTAAAACACAACCCAAAAACACCCGGAACCCCGGTTTTAAATTTTTAATACCTCAAAAAAATTTTGGCCCTTTTAAAAACAATTTTTTCCAAAACCATCACTTTTAATTATTATACCGAACAAACGAAATTTTCCCGGAGTGGGGGCACGATGGGGAACCCGAAATTTAAACAGTCCAAAATAATTAAAAAAAGATAATGTGAAAACAACCCGATAAAGGAACTAATTATAAGGGGATGGGAAAAACGGTTTGAAAAATCCTTGAAAAGCCCTGGTTTCAAAAAAAAACCCATATGGACCCGAGATACAACATAATTAAACCCTAATTAGGGGTTTAGAGTATACTATTAGGGCAAAGTGATCTCGCCTTTTTGGGGTTTTTAACATAAAGGTTTAATTTGGGTGTCAACCAGGGGAGAGGGGGGAGGGGGCACCCTAAACCCTTTGGGAGGAGGTGTCTTCGAATGGACGGGGTTGAAATAGAGTTTATCGGGGATTGAATTTACATTGATGGTACCAATAAGCACGATGGGGGTGGAAGGTGGTGATAAGAGGGCGGGTTAAACCCCTTACCTGAATCTTTTGAACAAATTACCACTAGATATAAATTTTTGCCCAATATTCGTTCACCCCCGGGAAACCTTTGGAAAGGGAAGTAGTTGTGAAACTCTAAAAGCTGTTTCGCCAAAAATAAAACCACGGGGAAAAATTAAAAAACTTAAAATAAGAGGACCCCTTAATTTTAAAAAGATAAAAAATATCGTCAAAAAGGTTTTCGAAAGAAGGATTTACGTATCAAAAATTTGTAATTAAGATGTGTTTTTTGAAATGACCGAAATACAATGGCGAAAATACAAAAAAACTATTTTAAATGATTGATAAAAAAGTTTTTGTATTAAATTTTTTGATTGATCCTCATCTTCATCTCATTAAGATTAATGATAT
Source organism: Beroe forskalii (assembly GCA_011033025.1). Classification (NCBI taxonomy): domain Eukaryota; kingdom Metazoa; phylum Ctenophora; class Nuda; order Beroida; family Beroidae; genus Beroe; species Beroe forskalii. Next base: position 9,427 of record WFMF01000773.1, on the reverse strand, counting down.
GGGTCACCCCCTTTTTGGAAAAAGGTGAAAAAAATCAACGTGGGTTCAAAAAAAACAGACACGGGGGAAGCTTCATATGAAAAGGGCTCTTAATTTTTGTCAAATGAAAAGTGTCAGTTTCTTCTAGTCATTTTTTTTTGTGTTTAAAATTTTTTTTAAAAGCTTTTTTTTTAAAGGGGTTTTGGAGGCATAAAAACAAGAAAAAATCCCCTTTGGGAATTTCACACTTTGATGGTGGGAAAATTTCATTTCAGCCCGGACCCCGGGCCCAACAAAAAAAAATAAAAGATTAAAAGACATAAAAATAAAAAAAAAGTCAGCGCCCAAATTTAAAAAAAACTAAAAGAATTTGGGGTGAAAATAAAGGGGAAAAAAGAACAATCCCTTTCCCTATATACCCCCATACCGCCGAATGGAAGATTCTAAAATTTTTTGAGTTTTTTCCCAAATTTCTCTTTTTAAAAATATGACCGTTAAATTTGATTTTATATGTAAATGCCCCTTGCCCCGGCGGTCTAATGTTTCTTTTATCGGGAAAAAATTTACCTGAAAAATTCATATAAATTGATTGGGACATCAAATTGAAAACTTATCTCAGCCCCATGAAAAAGAGGCGAGTTTCTATCTCACGACATTTGACCTTATGACACTTAATATCCTAACATAGTAATATTAATTGACCTTTATGTAAAGAAAGAATGAAACCTGTTGCTGTTTGATGAATTGTTTGAACTCTGGAAACAAGGCAGAGACTCTGGTTTTGTTTCTCCGGATGAAGCTTATGAAGTACTTGGTGTTACAAAGCCCGATGTTACAGGATGTGTTGGTGGAAAGAAGAGTACGGCATCAAGATCTGCCCTGGCATCCCATGGTACTTCTATCCAATGTTAAAGATCCATAAGCTCTCACGTGACCAGTTAAAACCTGGTTGTAAACCTCCAGCCAGACTCGTCACAGCACTAAACGTTGGTGTATGTAAACGCAGTGATGTGTTCCTTTGCTCATAATTTCCTGAAAATGTAGAAAAATCTTTTGTCAAGACCTTGTGAAAGACACTACAAGTGCTCTGCAATGGCTCGAACTTCTAGACGATAAATACACAACTACCCAGAAAAAAGACTCTCAAATGTTTCGTTCGACTTCGCTAGTCTGTATGACTCACTAAATCCTTCTCTTGTCCTTGAAGCAGTCCGACATGCCCTTGAAAAAGGTGTATGAGGGTTGGCCTCAAGAAGATAGATTGATTATTAGCTTAGTTGATCTGAGCATGCGATCATCAGTTAAGGTGCTACAGGGGGGAATTGGTATCAGCAAAAAGAAGGGAATCGCCACTGGTGGAAGCATTTGTGTGGGAGTTAGCCCAACATTACTGTTTGTTATGTGATGGAGAAAAATACTCTATTCAGATCCCAGAAATGAGTAATGTTATGGCATTCAAAGGTTTGTGGATGATTGTGTTGGAACTTTCAATGGCTCCGGAACGTTTATTCAGGAAATGGGAGAAAAGACGTAAGAGATGGTTAATTTGGAATTTGGTCTGAAACAGACGATTTTGTTGTGACTAAGAATGGTGAACCTTTACCATTTTTAGATATCCAATTTGGTTTTGATGATAACGGTAAACTCATGACTGATCTTTAACGAAAACCTGCAGATTCTCCATCATTCTTGAACTTTTCCAGTCACCATCCAAATCACATATTCTCCAGCATCGTTTACTCAAGCCATCAGATATAGGAGGATCATAAATTGTGATGTCAGACTCACCACACGTCTGTCTGAACTATCAGAAACATTCAATGAGTGTGGTTATCCTGTTGGCATGGTGAAAAACATTATCACTAAAGTGGGAGGATTCTCAAGAAACATAAGTCCTAATAATAGATCAGAAGTCACCCGCAATACTATACCCATCAGAATAGTATCCACTTATGGGGCAAATGACTTCCTTGAGGAAACTTTGGACAAATATGAGAAACTCCTGAAGGAAACATTTAGTTTCAGTACTTTGAATTCCAACACGAAAATGTTTAATCATGTTTACAGGACAGCTCAAACTTGGGTGGTCTTTTATCATCGACAAAACAATTAGTAATTGGTAATGGCCCAGGTGCAACCACCATGTGGTTCAAGTAGGTGTCAGTCATGCCCCTTGATGGCAAATTCAGATGACTTGTCATACAAGGGAAGTCAATCCAACCAAAGGCTGGTTCATGTTTATCAAGGAACATTATTTATTTTGCTTCTTGTTTGCTGTGTCGCAAAGGGTTATGTTGGGTAAAACTGTTTCCCAACTCAGAACCAAAATTAATGGTCATAGAGCACTATATTACAAAATTAAGGACCAAGGACCCAAATAAAGTATTCAGATAATACTTATAATAATGATTTGTCATTAGCATACCATTTATATAAAGAACATAATTATAACCATAATGATTTCAATAGAGTTTATAGATTCACAATTCTACAGCATTCTAATCCCGATGTCACAGACGTTGCTGAAAATAGGGTGGATCCATGGGTTGAAGACATTGGAACCTGGAGGATAAATGCCTCAATCCATTCAGTATCCCTCTTATTCAGTGACGTCCAGTCCATTCTGTATTTTTAATGTTGTCCCGTTTCTGAGTTTTTTATATTTTGGATCTGTACCAGCACGGTACCCATCATTTGCTCTCAGATCAATTTATTTATTCAAAGAAATTTTGTTGGTTTTGAAACCGCTCATTTAATAAAGTTTTGATAAATATTCTTCTGGGAGATATCAAGTTTTGTATGGTTACTAACCAGAATATATTCCATTTTAGAATTCTGATGATTTCCGTCCTGGCAAGGACGGCAACCCCCTCACAGTAAGAAAAAAAACAAAAAAAAGAAAAAAAAACTTGCGTTCGAAAATGGAGAAGGAAGCATCTGAGGGCTTTGAAACCTATCTTAAACGATTCCTCGTCAAATTTTACGTGGGGTGTCAATCCCCCTCTCGAGTGAATATATACCAAAATCTCGAGATATCCTCGAACAGACGTAACCTTGCCAGGACTATTTCCGTCACAAAAGGGACAACTAACACAGTAAAAAAAAAAACAAAAAAAAAAAAAAAAACTTGTGTTTGAAAACAGTGAAGGAAGCATCTGAGAGCTTCGAAACCTATCTTAAACGATTCCTCGTCTAATTTTACGTAGGAGTCGACCCCTCTCGAGTGAATGCGTATACCAAAATCTCGAGATATCTCGAACGTAACCTTGCCAGGACTACCTTAGTGGTAGAAATTATGATGTGTACTTATTATGACGAATGAAATTATGATCGGTACTAATTATGATGAAAAAATTTTGGGATAAAAACAAAGGTCTTTTTGGCGAACAACCAGTGGAATGAAATTTCATTATTTACCATTTTGCTTGGCCCTTTAAACCATAATTGGTCCAGAATCCTCCGAAATTCGATTAAAAATCATGAAATAAGACTTGATGCCGGCTATTTTCTGACAAAATCATTTCGTTTAGCATGGTTTACATCGTAATGCTAACTTTCAACATCATGGTGATTTGGAAGTTAATGTCATGTGAATATCATGCCCCCCATTCACATATTGTTTTCGACCGATGCTGTCGGTGTTTTTTCATTTTGGATCAAAATGTAAATTTGGTCTTTGATAAGGTCTGACAGTAAGGTAGCTTATTTGGAGGTTAGGGCCTTGATTATTGGTATCAAAGTAAGTTGAGTGAAACTCCGTAATCATGTCAACTCCATGATATGATAGCACCGCAACCTTTGATTTTGAAAATTTGCTGATTGAAATTGTATTACAAAGATGTGAAAAGGGCCTTGAAGCCAACCATAAGTTTTGGGCAACATGGTCATCCTGGTTGTTTCAACATGTTTTCTAAATGTCTAAATAATGGTAGAATTTTGAGAAAGTATAAATTATGATCTGTAGAAATTATGATGTGTAGAATTTATGATGCGTACTAATTATGATCATTTTGCAAAAATAATCATAATTAGTACGCATCATAATTTCTACCACTAAGGTATATAGTAATGTATCGATGTCACCGACGAATATATACTTATTTATGGACGTGATAATTTTAGGACCCAATTTGGATCGCTGAGATCTCGAGAACCAAAAATGGTAGAGCCTTGATCGAGGGCGCGTTTTTTTCAGCAAAGATGGGAGAATGTTATAGGCTATAAAGGAAGTTTCGCGGATCGATTTTTTTGCTTTTATGACGTCATCAAAATCGATGAAATCACGATTTTTAGCGAAAAACGTAATTTTGGACCACTTCGAAGCACTGTATCTGAAAAGTTTTCTACCGCTTCATGATTTCTCGACTTATGTAGCATCTAGACCTCGAGTTTTAGTCACAAAAGAAGTTTCATGGTGATTGGTGAAAAAATGAGGTCGTGGGAGGCCTCCAAAAATCGAGAATCCTTACTAGGCCAAAATATGGTGACTTTGAGCATCTATATCTCAGCTCACGAAAGTTGCTCCATCTTTTCCAGACGTATTAATGTTCTTTCGCAATCAAATATTAAGGCTTAAAAGTTTCAAGTCGTCCTGATTTAAGGGAAAGGTGTGGTGGCCCCTCAAAAACGTAAATTTGAGCCGCGCGAAAAAGTCGAAAATTTGGCTAAGTCCAATTTCAGGCCGAATTCCAAAAGTGCAGGGCTGTTGTGCTATACGATAGTGACTGAATCAACATTTTGATTTACTTGGTACTTGAATAGAACAAGAAATGGCCCATGGAAATGAAGTGCACGTGAGTTCACGTGGACGTTTTGTAGAAATTAGGCAAATTTGAAATTTGAGTCTTAAGACCGAATTTTCGACTTGATTTGATTGAAACAAGTCACAATGCAATAGAGAAACATGATTTCAGGTTCATATGACAAATTTTGCACGTGAGTTCACGTGGACGTTTTGTAGAAATTAGGGAAATCACTATTTCAAGGATTAAAACCAATTATTTCTATGTTTGACGCTTAATAACGTATTTTTAGATCATAATAACCTCTTACAATTAAAAAACGGCACCCCTGTGACTCTGTGAGGGGGTTGCTATGACAGCCGCTTGCGGTTTTGTCTGTGGTATAGTAATGTATCGATGTCACAGGACGAATATTATATACCTACCCATATATAGAGTTATATATAGACGTGATAATTTTAGGACCTAATTTGTGTCAGGGTAAACTCGAAAACCATAAAAGATACAGACATGATCGAGGGCGGGTTTTTTAAAGCTAAGATGGGACAGTGTTATAGGCTATCCAGGAAGTCTTACTGGATCGATTTTATTGGTGTGATGACGTCATCAAAATCGATAAAATCACGATTTTAGCGAAAAACGTAATTTTGGACCACTTTGAGGCACTGTAACTGAAAAGTTTTCTACCGCGTCATGATTTCCCGACTTATGTAGCATCTAGACCTCAAGATTTAGCCACAATAGAAGATTCATGGTAATTGGTGAAAAAATGAGGTCGTGGGGGGGCCTCCAAAAATCGAGGATCCTTACTAGGCCAAAATATGGTGACTTTGAGCATCTATATCTCAGCTCACGAAAGTTGCTCCGTCTTTTCCAGACGTATTAATGTTCTTTCGCAATCAAATATTAAGGCTTAAAAGTTTCAAGTCGTCCTGAATTAAGGGAAAGGTGTGGTGGCCCCTCAAAAACGTAAATTTGAGCCGCGCGAAAAAGTCGAAAATTTGGCTAAGTCCAATTTCAGGCCCAATTCCAAAAGTGCAGGGCTGTTGTGCTATACGATAGTGACTGAATCAACATTTTGATTTACTTGGTACTTGAATAGAAGAAGAAATGGCCCATGGAAATGAAGTGCACGTGACTTCACGTGGACGTTTTGTAGAAATTAGGCAAATTTGAAATTTGAGTCTTAAGACCGAATTTTCGACTTGATTTGATTGAAACAAGTCACAATGCAATAGAGAAACATGATTTCAGGTTCATATGACAAATTTTGCACGTGAGTTCACGTGGACGTTTTGTAGAAATTAGGGAAATCACTATTTCAAGGATTATAACCAATTATTTCTATGTTTGACGCTTAATAACGTATGTTTAGATCATAATAACCTCTTACAATTAAAAAACGGCACCCCTGTGACTCTGTGAGGGGGTTGCTATGACAGCCGCTTGCGGTTTTGTCTGTGGTATATAGTATGAAACATGTCAATTCTTTCTAAGTGGTCTCTTACTGTGTGGAACATCGCCAGTCTCCTCTGGGTTTTAAAAAGTTTTCTAAGAATGAAACCTACTACTCTGCTGCTAAAGTACCTACCTACAAATAAAATGAAAATGATAGAACTTCCCGGCAGTTGACTAAAACCTAGAATAAAACTTATCTCAAACTAAGATTTATGGTAAAATTGATTCCCACTTACATCATTTGCTAGAGTGTAGGTTTTCCCTAACACGGGTACTCAGTCCCCGTATTACACGAATCCCCTCATATATTTCTTCCGTTTTCTGCTTCTTCTGTTGAGCTCCACAATCCTCATTTCACGAGATGAAAGTGTAGTGGTCATACTTCCTATTGGTAGATGAATACAGTTAGTTTTCATAACACAAATGATCAAAGCTGAAAGCCTAACTAAATATTACAATCGAAGTATAGGCGTTCTAATTAGGAATTGAAAGCATAGGTACTGCAAAAATATAGAGGGCACTTCAATGGGAAAAGATTTGAGGAAGTAAAATACGGGACTCAAGAACTCTGAACTAAGAAAGTCAGAAGACGTTAAACTAATGATGAGTAGGAAATTTCACGAAAAGTCACACGGAAAACATTTGTAGAAATTTAATCAGAGTCAAAATAAGAAAATAAAGTGAGTCCAGTAGAGCATTGGGCAATGGATCGATAGACGGATATATCCCTGATAGAACAGGAACGTTGACACATGAGAGTTAAATCATTGGTAATGGCATGTATCCGAATGGTCATTTTCCTTTGAAGATATGGAGCTGGGAATGTCAATAATCCGAGTCAGTATTACAGTATTTAGTCCATTAACTTCAGTCCTCATAGCTGTCGGCTGAGGGTCTCTTCTTGGAGTACCTCTTGACTCCCATGGAGCAGTTTGCCAGAGCGAAGGCTGAGGGAGCCACGATGGTCTGGTTGGTGTCACGCCTCTTGAGCGTGGGCCGCTCGATGGTGTCAGTTGGTGTCACAGGTACCTCTTCCTTATCCTCCTCCTCCTCGTCCTCCTCAGTGTCATTACAACGGGTGTATACATGATGCTCCTCCTCGGTGTCATGAGATCGGTGTGTTTCCTCGTTATGGGACACCGAGTACCTGCCCGAGTCATGCTCCTCGTGGTTATACAGTTGGGAGAGAGGCACTCCCGCAGTCTTCTCTATACCTAGACGGTTTATACATTAGAGAAGCATGCTGAAACATTGGAATTCTGATATGAGCACTTCGAAATCTATTCAAGATTAATTATTACCCTCCCGTGGCTCAAACTCCAGTGTGATAATTATCGATATATCACTCCTTTATAGGACTACTGAACAGTGGCGGAATAATAGAGCAGAATATCGTTAAATAAATTGTTGATTTTATGAAGGAGCACTCGAAAATCTATAATAACGTTGAATTCAGACGAGGGTCGTCAGACCCGAGTGGTAGGGAGTACTGTTTTGTCGGGTAATAATACAATTAACAAACTCATGGATCGTGTGATATCGAAAATTGTCAAACTCGGCTAACGCCTCGTGTGATAATTTTCGATATAACACTCCCATTCGTTTGTTAATCGTACATTATACAATATACATATTATTATTGCGATCGTTGGAACGGCCACTTCGAAGCAAGGGACTGCAAAACCAGAAATTGGAATGAATTACATGACATTGACACATGAGAAGCTCACCTTTCTCATCCATGGGTCCACTGAGAACAGAGGAGCTGCTGCCAGTGTCATTGGAGTCAGGATGAGGGTCAGTGAACTTGTGATCGTAGCTAGGTTCAGGGATGCAGGAGAGGAGACAGTTGGCCCCCCGTCCCTCTCCTCGTCCTCTGTAGTACAGACTCTCATCGCTCTCCTTGCGGAACGGCGTAGACATCCGCTGCTTCTTGGTGCTCTCACTGGAATCATGCACTGTTTAGGACCGGGGTGATAAAGAGGCCTGCATATCCTAAATCTGGAGGCCTCTATATCCTAAATCTAGAAGCCTCAATGTCTCAATAGAAGCCAGCATATCAAAAATCTAGAGGCCCCAATATCCTAAATATACAGACCTCAATCTCTTGATTCCAGAGGCCGGAATATCATAAAGCTATCTGAGGCCCCAATATCCTAAATCTAGAGATATGTAGCGTCAAATTGTATACGTAAAATGATATGAGAAAGATTAGGAAAACTGATAGTTCTTGGGATGAAGTAAAAAACAAAGAAGAAAAGAAGGGGTGGTTACGAGACGATTAATACGTACAAGATAAGGTTGCCACCGTCGGGCTCTGAGAATGCCCGCCTTGCTATGCGCTCCATTTCGAAGATGTTCGGCTTGTCAGGCATTGGTTTCCTCATTTTATCTATCATCAGCATCGAGTACCTGAGGATATGATGTCGTATTACCTGTGTATGGGAAATCAAGCCTCATTCACCGGAGACGTCTAGACTCGATCTAAACCGAAGAACCGATAAAGCGATTCCTTTCATCAGAAAAATATCAATCACGTGACTCACGAGACACTGTTCTGCATCTCGAGCTTGGAGCTGCTGAGTCTCTTGGAGGGGGTGATGCTCTGCACACTACTCTCCACGCCCACACTCTGAGAACAGCTGTAGTCCGTGCTACAGTTCGACACCTTCCTCAGCTCCGAGACACTCTCTGCAGCTACTGATGACACCACGGACTCAGTGTCTGATCCCCCTCCTCCTCCTGCTCCATCGCCTGATAGCGCCAGACGGAGCGTTTCCTTGGGGAGCTCCCACTCGAAACCCTGCATTCCTGCGAGAGTGTGTGGAGTAGGTGAAAAGCAGCTACTGAATCATCAAAACTTTATTAATAAAAAAAATCACGATAACGAACAAGGTATATAAGATGAGTCACAATTATCTGGAATTAAGAAATGCTCTTGCTGAATTTTCAACAGTTTTGCTGTTTAATAACACGTACCGACGACAAAGTATGTCTGGTGTTCCCCTCTGTTTTTCAAGGTCACTTTGCCGTTCCGTTGGACTATCTTGAACAATCCGCCTTCCCGCAGCAAGTCAACGGTTGCCTTGCTCGTGTGAATGGTGAATGGCTTTCCTGTACCTAAAGGATGGGTTAGTTGACTCACTGAACATTCAGGCTGTGATCTGAACAATCACTGACAACGGAAGCACAAAACATTGGACCTGATAAATTATCTCATGTGTCGACAGCTGAAAAGCATACTAACT
>WFMF01000772.1:0-48134 GCA_011033025.1 Beroe forskalii | reverse complement strand
TAGCCTATAAATATTTTATAGGCTGTAAGTTTTCAAACTTAGATATTACATTGATCACGCCCGTGGAAAAGGAGAAAAGTCGTCCAGTTGGTCAGGCTGGCAACATCCTATTGGGCAGTTGACAAAAAAATTCAGCTTCAAATGAACGATTTTGGCAATTTGTCAGTCGTCAGATGGTTATGTCACTTTAACGTTAAATTTCATAAGTAACATAATCATCAAATTACCAATTGACCAATTGTTGTTCTAAGCTTTATTCAACTGTATTAATAATTGTGAATTACGGGATGTCTAATTAATCGATGTACCCTTCAAGATTCAAATGTAAGCAAATAGTAAAAAAATATGCGTATCGCGAAGACGACAGACGCAGCATAAACTCATAAACTCACATAAGACATAGAAAAAGCTTTGCGCCGAAGGCCCTAGGAAGCTAGGAGGAAGCTGGTTCAAAGAAAATTGCACGGGTTTACGTTGATAGTTCTGAAAATCACACATGAAACGTTATTTGCAATTCTCTCGTCACTGCACCCAACTTCGATAAATTTCCAACGTCCCTTATCTTGATTCAAATGAGGTTTTTACATCGTCAAAATTTTTCGTAATTGTTTACATTGTTTGCATTGCTATTTTTCCCGTGATTTTTTCGTATGATAGCTATCTAATATTTCGAAAGTTTTCTCTGAGATAAGTTCAAGGTGCTATGTCCTGTTCAATAAAACGGGGAGGATCAAAAATGCAATTGCTTCAGAGCGGCTTTGAATTCATCTTTTACTTTACATCTGTGATCTGAAAATAAAGCATCAATCGATAATTCTTACCTTCCTTTTCCATTTCTCATTCATATTGAGAGGTTCACAAGTAAATTCCTGTTAAGTGCGAGAATCTCACACATAACAACAATTTACTTGTGAAACTGCTTTGTTATAATTCAAACAATCAAAACAATAGTGCCAACAGCTGCTCCTATTCTATTATTCTATGATAAGGATCAGGACTGCTATGTTGCTATAGACCGTATAAGGGTTCGGGGTTGTGAAACGTGATTCATATTTCATCTATCTCTTTCGTTTGTTGATAACCGCGAATGAAGATAAAAGAATAAATCGATACTCTTTACAGTACTTTTCTCCTTCATTTCCCATTCTCACAGGAATTTACTTCCAAAGGTACATACATTGAATTCTTTCTGTACCAACTTACCTACTCAGCAAAAACTTTCAAAATAAATACCTGTATACTTTTATAGCACAAGTTATTACATTCGTAGTACAACTGTCAATGAGGCAGCCACCCCTTCACAAAAGTTGAAATCCATTTCCCATAGGGAGGATAAGGCCCAGAGCGAGGATAAAAAAAATTCTACCAGCAAAAATTTTCAAAGATTTGAAAAAACAAAAACAAAATTTGGTGATAAGTAGTGGAACAATTGTGAAATTGTCATGTCTTTTTGAGACGTGCTATGTGACTTGAAACCAATAAACCAAATTACGAAAACTAAGGATCATATTCGCTTTTCCAGGTTCATCTTCGGTTGTCCAAGAGCAGAAAAGGTTAGCTAAAAGGGAAAGTTTTTGATAAAGCCGAAGATTATCATTGCTTTGATGATGACTATTATTTTGATATTCAATGAGAACGAGGATTAATAAGCAGCATGTGTATGATTTTTCTCTACTGTATCAACAAAAGTCTTAAGGGCAAAGACAATACAAATCACTTCTCATTTAAATTGGATAAATTGATCGTCTAATGTCTTGGACAAGCGAAGATTAAGTGCAAATTTTAATTGTGATGTAACTGTGATAAAATTGGACTGAAACGAGGGCAAATATCCTACTGAGACGGCAATTCCAAGTTCGATTTGCTCCAAACGTCTGGCTTCTGGGAGCTAACGCTCCCACATCCCAGGCCCCGCTTTAAATAAGTTTTATTTTCGTTTCTGTAAACATTTCTCATACCAAAGGACTGCTACCTTGCACTGGTGTTCTACCTAAATATCAAAATTAGACTGGAATGACTGAATGACGGTAAAAGTCTTATTAAGATGGCAATTTGTTCCAAATATTTGCCTTCTGGGGGCTGCCGCTCCCAGAACCCCAACATTGCCCTTTTTAAATTATTTTATAGATACTTTTTGTGTGGTAATGTGATCAAACATCTTATACTAGACTTAAAATTAGAGTGAAATGAAGGTAAAAATCCTATTGAGACAGCAATTCAACATCTGGCTTCTGTGGGCTGCCGCCCCCAGACCCCTGCCTTCAAAGTTAAATCTTTTTGCTATAATTTTATTGGTCACATTTTTTAAGTCAAATATTCAAATAATCAGATACCTTGTTGAGCAAGTTAAAAATCTCAAAAAATTGAAATACCAAAGATGAAAAACCGAAGATAAACTTTCAATTTAGGGAGGATAAGGGTGGTGATTTTCAACTTATATGAACCTATGGAGGCAGCTGTGACTAACCTAATCGATATCTTATAACTACGGACAGCAAAATAAGCGACTTAAAAACTACCGGTTAGAAAACTTTTGGTTAACCGAACCGAAACCGAAATAACGGTGAACCGGAAAGACCAAAAATGGAAAAATTTTTGTTTTTATATTTCAACTTTTTAAGGAAAATATACGATTTTTTCATCATTTTCCTTACCGTTCCCCATGCTCTTTGACAGAGCAACGTGTGTATCGGGATATGTTTAATGCGGTGTAGATACGAGCGTCGTGCACATGATATAAAACGATTATCAAGCATCTCAACATGCTAACATGCCATTTCACCATGAGCAGACATGCCATTACGGAAAAAACGTCGTGGAATGTCGGGTATGGGTGCACTGGTTAACCATTTCTCTCTTGTCTTCTACACGCTGCACCGGGTGAAGCAGCCACCGTCAAACCTTAACCACTTCTTCATAATTTTATAGCAACACAATACCATCTCAATTTCTTTTATTATTTTAGGAATTTTTTCTCGCACGCCCCCAGATATAATAATAAGATCCCAGCTTTCCAGTCATTTATAACATCTATTTAAGTTTTCAATCATAGCTGTCTTTGATTTGAAATAAAACTTGTGAAACCGGTAAATGATCTACACTTATATAAAACTACTAGCAATATTCAGCACTGAACTAACAGCATTTATTTGTCTAGGAAACTCTACTGATATTAAATGGGAAGCCTAAACGCCCTCTCACTCGTTGTTTTCGTTTTCTTCGTATCACAGTAAGTCAAATTATAATTTACTAACTTAAGCAAAAACAGCTTCTTAAAATTCTATAGAAGTTGAAATTATATCTGCTCATGACTCCGGATTTCATTGATTGCCAACCCCAGACCCATACTCCAGACCCATACTCCCATACATGCAATTGGCTTGATATAACAACCAGTCACCCTGATTTTAACGGAGAATACTTGAGGCGCCCGTAACGTTCGTCGGTCGATCGAATGGAATTGGTCGATCGATCAACTTCATATTTTGATCGACTGATGTGTTTTAAATAGAACGTCTTTGAGCTAGTAGAGAAACAACTAAAAATTGCTCATTTAAACACGATTCATGTCGCTAGGGACCAGTAAAACACATCATTCGTTCCAATGGAGCTGATCGATCGACCAATTCCATTCGATCGACCGACGAACGTTACGGCGCCTTATAAGATGCTATTGAAGTATTGAATTCTATTCATTCAGAACGCTGAAAATCTGATTCCTCCTTCTGGGGATGGATTTGATTTTAAGAAATGAATCTTTATTTGTTCTAAACTTCCAAGTAAGATCATGAAGGCGTAAACAAGCGACTGTCTGACTAAATGATGATTTGATTTCTTGATTAACCCCGAATGATGAATGCTGCCATGATTCCATTCAAATTTGTGAGAACTCGGGCAGTTTCAGGCTATATAAAATTTCTCTTTTTCCCAGGGCTGAAAGCACAGACTCAAACACAGCGGTGGACCTGCAAACTCTATCAGAGATCATATGCAAACCCAACAAAGTGCTTTATTTCAAGCGCAAAAGTACTAACAGCGATTATCGACCTTTTAATGAAGTTCAAAAAAAATCATGAGCGAGGAAAAAACAGGTATAGCAGTTTAGGTATGGGTGTTTGCTGTTTCAGGTATGTTGGGGTTTAAATTGCCTGTGGAAGCTCGGGGTTTTAAAAGCTAAAAACTTTTTTTTTTTAAAAGGGGGGAAAAAACCCCCCCCTTTTTTTTTTTTGGAAAATTAAAAAATTTTTTTTTAAAAAAAAAAAAATTTTTTTTTTAAAAAAAAACCCCCTTTTTTTTTTTTTTAAAACCCCCTTTTCCCCACCCCCCTTTTAATTTTTTTATTAAAAATTTTTTAACCCAAAAATTTTTTTTTTAAAAAATTTAAAACCCTTTTTTTTTTTTTTGGGGCCCCAAATCTTTTTAAAAAAAAAAAAAAAAAAAATTTTTAAAAAAAAGGGGGCCCCCCTTTTTTGGGGGGAAAAACCCCCAAAAAAAGGGAAAATTCGGGCCCAAAAATTTTTTTGGGTTTTTTTTTTTTTTTTTTTTCCCCTTTAATTTTTTTAAAATTTAATTTTTTTTTTTAAATTTTGTTTAAATTTTTTTTGGGGGGGGGGAAAAAAAGGGTTTTAAATTTTTTTTTTTTTTAAAAACCCTTTTTAAAATTTCCCCTTTTTCCCTTTTAAAAAAATTTTTTTTCCCCAAAAAATTTTCCCCCCCAAAATTTTGGAAATTTTTTAAAAAAAAATTTTATTTCAAAAAAAACCGTTTAAATTTCCCCTTTTTAAAAAAAAAAAAATTAAGGGAAAAAAAAGGGGGTTTTTTTTTTTTGGGGGGTTTTTTTGGGTTTTTTTTTTTTTTTTTTAAAAAGGGGGGGTATTCTTTTTGGTTTTTTTTAAAAAAAAATTTAAAATTTTAAAAAAAAATTTTGGCAATAAAACCTTAAATTTTTTTTTTTGGGGGGGGTTTTTTTTTTTAAAAGGGGGGAAAAACTTTTGGTTTATTCTTTTTTTTTGGAAAAGGTAAAACAAAATTAAAATTTTTTTTTAAAAAACTTAAAGGGGAAAAAAACCCCCAAAAAAAAAATTTTCCCCTTTTTTTTAAAAAAAAAGCCTTTTAAAACCAAAGGGGAAAAATTTTAAAAAAATTTGGAAAATTTTTTTTTTTTAAAAAAAAAAAAAATTTTTTTTTTAAATTAAGGGAAAAAAAAAAAATTTTTTTGGGCCCCTTTAATTTTTTTTTTTTAAAACCCGTTTTTAAAAAATTTTTTTAAAAAAATTTTGAAAAAAAATTTTTTTTTTTTTTTTTTTGCATAAGGAATTTTTTTAAAAAATTTTAAAAACAGAGATCATATGCAAACCCAACAAAGTGCTTTATTTCAAGCGCAAAAGTACTAACAGCGATTATCGACCTTTTTGCGAAGTTGGCAAAACAATCATGAGCGACAAAGACAGGTATAGCAGTTTCAGGTATGGGTGTATAGCTGTTTCAGGTATAGCTGGTTAACTTGCCTGTGGAAGCTACGGTTTAAATGCTAAAAGCTTTAGAGGTAGGCTATATCGTTGATATCGACTTTATCTTGCACTAGGCAAGCTAATTTCCGATGATCGCAGTATATTACAAAATTATTGCTGCAGGTACGGACATGGAGAGACCATAAACCCAGAAACTGCGAAGTGTAAGGGAACCAGCTCACCGCGGGTCCAATCTCAGATGACAAAGGTGCACAAATCAGTGTGTGGCTACTCCGGCGACGACCCCATGGTACGTGCAAAACACGGGTAAAACACATGCTAAACACGGGTTAGGTACGTGCTGAACACGTGTATTAGTACATCATCCCCATTTCAACAAAATATTCGCTAACATTATCTTTCTCAGACGAAGGAGCTACAGAAAGCCATTAAAGATGACAACCAATGCACCAACTACGTATACTACTAACGGGATTTAGCTTCTGCTTGGTGTTGAGAAAATGAAGAAGTAGATAATAAGGGAAATAACTTTTATTTGAGTATTCAGTAGTTAAGTAGTAAGAGAAAATTGATAAATTCTCGAACTGATCAATAATCTGAACTTTTATCTAAGGTAGGTACTGACATTGATAAAGCACGCGTTTTCATCGTCAAATATTTTGATCAATTGAATAAATTGTAGTATGTTAAAGCTTCAAAATGTTTTATTTTAGTCTAGCATAAGGACTTTGATTGACTATACAGCTATACCTACCAAGCGGATTGGGGAATTGTCAAATGATGTTCTGCCATAAATATTATTATTTTGATATTTTTCCGTACTGTATTAAGGTTTTCCTATGACACAAAAACTAAATCCAGTGCGAAAAAAATATCAAAATAATAATAAGAGTTATTGACAGTCAAAATGTTGGTGTATTCTTATTCAAAACATAAGAATACACCAACATTTTGACTGTCAATAAACCTAAGCATGGTTCACCTTATATCCAAAATTTTAGAACTTGCTGATTTTAGAAACTTTTTACCTTAAAATGGTCGGTACTTATATTTCAAACTTGACAAGAGACATCGGATTGAACGAATGGGTCAAAATATGATTCAATAATATGGAGACCGAGAAGGAAGGGGTGAAGTGTTGAAACTATGTAGATAATAAGGAAGGGTGAGTCAAATAATAAAATTTGTTACTCGGGGGTGAGGGTCGGTCATATGATGGAATATTGGGACTGGCCTTCGAGCTGGCCTTCGAGCTCTGGAAACGTCCCAAAATGGACCTGGTAGGATTCAAGTGGTGGTTGCTCAGTCACTCAGAGTCCCCATTCTCTCGGTTCTCTAAAATGACCACCAGTTCTCTGTGACCTCCTGTTCTATAAGAAGCTGAGACCACAGTGACTGATCCTGTTGATACCAAATTATACCCATTGCCTACAGCCGTTTTTGACCACTATGAATTAGTTACATACCTAAAAGCCTAAACAAATATGATTATTCAATTGTTCAATAGACATCACATGCCATGGTTCTGAACTCTGAATCATTCTTACTATCATATCGAATAATGGACTTGTATTTATTGCAAAAGTCAGAAAGAAAGCGCACAAAAGTACAAATTAACATTGTAGTTGTAGCACTCAACTACTCAAGGTGGGATATGATCGTGATAGAACCATAATTAAGTAATTATTCGAATTTAGCCGAAACTTGATTTGATACCAGAGAACCACTTCAAAAGCTTGTATTGAACTGTACTGTATTGTTTAAATTTCAAACATTCGCTCTCAAATCCAGCCAACTCACCCAAACAATTTTCAAATTTTAATCGAGACATCTCACTTCAATTAATCATAATTTCGTGCAAACCATTAGTTGTATTAAAATTTGAATTTGAGAGCTTTGGGAATTGAATGTTTTATTGCAAAAGTTCTGCCACGCCTGTAAAAGTGTAAAGTGAGTGAACTATGATGTAAAACTAGCCGTACCTACAAGAGCTATGAAATGGCTATAATGGAAAAGGACAATTTATAATAAAATTATTTAATAACAATTTTAATTCCAAAACAATGACAAAGTTTAAAATTAAAGCCTTATTATTGCTTTACTTTGATCGTGATTGGTCAATAAACAGTGATCATTTAAAATTTGAAGTTCCATATTACCCCGGAGGGTAATGACCCTTCACCGAATAAAATAAGGATTCTACAATCGTAAAATCTAATTGACCGACCAGAGGCAACGTTAATCTGTTTATTATGGACAAATCCAGTTTATATGGACTGTTTATATGGACAAAGGAACACGACAATTATATTAACACATTAGTAACGTTTCTTTACATAAGGCAGCTGTTTCTGTACTAGCTGGCATTACAATAATTCCTCCAAAATTTCCCCTCTTCAAGTCAATACCTTGTTGCATTTCATCGACTTACTTCGGATTACTGAGATTTTTATTTGTGGGGGATTATTTGAGCTGAAATTTTCATTAATCTTGAGCCCAATGTATTTCTAATTCCGCGAGTAGGTCTATTATATACCTCCTTACAATTTTAAAAGTAAATACTTTTATTGAGTTAATATTTTACTATATTATGATATAAATAAGTAGATATGGGGAGGATTAAGGATACAGCCATATAACGGCCGTGTCGTGTTTTCATTTGACGAATCTTCACCAATTTTACAGGCTTATGGCATTGATATCAATTTCATCCCTTAAATTACCCAATGCTTAACTATTCTAGTACTCTGTCCGGACATGATCGATTTCAATCTTTCAAAGAGATCTTCATGTGACCAATGAACAGCGTTTCCACCACTTTTCCAAGCATTCCTCGGAGCTCACTACATTGAATTATGATTTTATTTAAATTTAAAATGCAAATTTATAATGATTCACGATGTTATCCAGACCCATGGGCCTTGCTCCCCCATACTTAAGCTTTGGATTTTACCTCAATTAACAAACTCTCCTATACACTGCCCCCTGTATCATGGGTGTGGGCTCACTGTAAAACCCGAAACATAGGATTGCCCCAACCAAGCTCACCTCACCCCTGGGGTGACTCGAAAAGCGAGGGACCAGGGATCACCCTGGATGCTATCCCTTTGGGGACCCATATTATCCCTTGTTTGAGACACCCGGTGGCCGGTACATATTCAGCACTGAACTAACAGCATTTATTTGTCTAGAGAGCTCGACTGATATTATGGGAAGCCTAAACGCACTCTCACTCGTTATTTTCGTTTTCTTCGTATCACAGTAAGTCAAATTATAATTTACTAACTCAAGCAAAAACAGCTTAGAAGCAGTGTTTGCTTAAAAGTCCTGAGCAAATATAATAGGTATTCACTTCTATAGAATTAGAGAGTTTACAGAACTCAAAGTTCTGTACAGTAGAAGTGGATATTATATCTGCTGAGGACTAAGGAAGTTCGGATTTATGGGTCTGCCACCTCCTACATGCAGTTGGATTTAATTAAATATTAAACAATCCCGACACCCTGATTTTACAGGGGAATACTTGATGAAATGTAATTGAATTCCATTATTTAATACTTCAGGGGATGTTTTGATTTTATCGAAATGAATCCTTATTTGATTATCATTATGATTATGAAAGCGTTATCAATCAACTAAATTAACAAGCGACTTAATGATAATTTGATCTTTTGATTGACCCAGAATGATGAATGCTGCTAATGACACATTTTAAAGTACTTAGTACATACAACTTAGGTAGTTTAAAGCTCTAGATTAAATTTTGATTCCTTCACAGGGTTGAAAGCCTGTCAGATGGAGAAACGGAGAGGGGCCTGCGATCTCTAGCAGATGTCATATGCAAATCCAACAAAGTACTTTATTTCAAACGCAATTATCGACCTTTTTGCGAAGTCGGCAAAACAATCATATGCGACAGAAAGAGGTATAGCTGTTTCACTTCAAACTAAAATTCGATAAAATATTCATATCAATCGTTTGAATCATATTGCAGCAGGTAAGCGTAAAGCACATTCCAATGATCGCACTTCACAAAATATAATTGCTGCAGGTCCGGACGCGGACAGACCGTAAACCCAGCAACTGCAAAGTGTCAGGGAACCGGCTCACCGCGGGTCCAATATATCATGACACCGTTGCACAAAGCAGTGTGTGGCTACTCCGGCAACGACCCCATGGTACGTGCAAAACACGTGTTAGGCACGTGCTAATCACGTGTTAGGCACGTGCTAATCACGTGTTAGACACGTGTTATTATTATTATTATTATAAGAGACGGTAGGCTACTAAGCCTCCGTAGTGCCCCCAAACCCCACGGATTTGGAGGTCATATATGCACGACCATACCCTTCAAGAAACCTGGGTCGGCACGTTTCCATTCAGGTATGCGTACTATTTATAAGCATACTCGCTTTAAGAGTACAATCTCTCCCCACTAGCGTAGCTCTAGGGTGGAGGTTTAGGTGGTTTTCAGATGACAGCCGACCCTGAATTGTTTTAGTTGCGATGTTACAAAATGGTATTAGACACGTGTTAATCAAGTGATAGACACGTGCTAATCAAGTGATAGACACGTGCTTATCACGTGTTAGACACGTGCTAATCAAGTGATAGACACGTGCAAATCACATGTTAGACACGTGCTAATCAAGTGATAGACACGTGCTAAACACGTGTTAGACACGGGCTAAACACGTGTTATACAACAGTTGTAAAATCTTACCTTCAATTATTAATGTCCAACTGTGCTCACGAATTTCTTGTCGAAAACGTTTTGTAGTAATAGCATACTATAATTATTGTCATAAAAGTAGAAAGTAGAACCAACTACCATTCCACTGAATTTCTAACTGATTTCCTTTTTTTTCGAATTCAGCAGTAAATAAAGGACACATCATTCCCATTTCAGTCAAATTTGAACTTATCATTGTGCAACAACATATTCGCTTACATTATCTTTCTCAGACGAAAGAGCTTCAGAAAGCCATTAAAGATGCTGGACAATGCACCAACTACGTATTCCACTAACGGGATTTAACTTCTGCTTGGTGTTGAGAAAATGAAGAAGTAGATAATAAGGGAAATAACTTTTATTTGAGTATTTAAGTATTTAGTAGCAAGAGAAAATTAAATAATAATAGTAAAATGATATATTATTAATGTGAACATTTATCAAAATTACCATTAACTCTATAACCTAAGTTGACTAAGCACGTCGTCGTCATCTTCAATATCAGAAGATCAAATAATCATTTAATTACTTGAATAAATGAAGATTTTCTGTGATATTTTGCGCAGTTGCTTTAGTTTTTTCTGTTTTGAATAAGAATTGAGCACCATTTCGACTGCCAACAACTATTCCCGCCCTGGCCAGGGCGGTAACCCCCTGCATATCAGAAAAATAAAAAGAAATAGAGGTGGGACCTATCTGAGAACGATTCATCGTAAATTTGGGTCTAGAACAACCGTTCTTATAGATATGTATACTTAAATCTAGCACGCTACAGTAACATGTGGCCAGGGCTATATGAAGCCAGTGTTAGTGAGGTCAAAAAATCCCGGGATAAAAGTTAATAAGGATTTGGGGCCCGGGTTTTTGGGTTTTTTAAAATGCTGAATCGATCTAGCTATCCGGGGGTTTTTTTTTTTATTACGTCACCCTTTTAAAGGGGACGCCCCTTTTGTCTATCCAAAAAAATTTAAGCACTAAAATTTTTAGGGAATAATTTAGGGGTTTGGCCCAAAAAGGGTTTTAGAGAAACACAATGCAACCACGTTTTCTCCCAAAATGGCCCCGTAATTTTCAATTTATTTTGGACCAACAAATTTTCCAAATTTTCAAGTTTTATTCAAAAAATGGTTTGGGATGTAAAAATCAAATTGGTTTTTAAAAAAAACAACCTTCAGTTTTCTCAACGTCCTGTGAAGGGCCCGGGGCCACGCCCCT
Source organism: Beroe forskalii (assembly GCA_011033025.1). Classification (NCBI taxonomy): domain Eukaryota; kingdom Metazoa; phylum Ctenophora; class Nuda; order Beroida; family Beroidae; genus Beroe; species Beroe forskalii. Next base: position 36,716 of record WFMF01000772.1, on the reverse strand, counting down.
TTTTTGGGCTAAGCAATTGCCAAATTTTTAAAATTTTTATTCTAAAAAATTGGCCCCGGGACAAATGGGGGTTTTTGGGGCGAAAAACGTGCAAAACCCTGGGTTTTTCTTAACCCGGTTCCCGTTTAAGATTTTCGGGGACCCCCTTTTTCCTTTGATGGGGCCCAAAATTACAAGTTTTTATTAAACCAAAATTGCATGAAAGGACAAACAAGGGTCTTTTGGGAAAGAAAACAAAACCCCCTGTTTTGTTTTCTTGGGGCCTTTAAAGTTTTGGGGACCCCCCTTCCTTTTGGCCCAAACATGACCAAATTTACAAATTTTTGAATTTAAAATATTTTTCATGTAAGTGGGAATCAAACCGTGGTTTTTTGACGAAAAAAGATAAAACCATATTTCCCCTCCCGATGTTGCTGACTCCCAAAAACCGGCCCCCTTCAAAAAAAAGGTTCCCCCCCCCCACCCCAAACCCCAGAATCTAAAAAGGGGACGGGGCCTTTTCCTTCCACTCTCAAACCACCCCCCTTAAATTTCCGGGAAAAAAGAGCTCACGTCCCGGGCCCCCCCAAATTTGACATGGGAAATATGACAATTTTGGTTTTTAAAAAATTTTCATCCCAGCACAGTTTTGGATTTGGGAAATTCCCGGGGTTTTTTCCAAGCCCCGGGTTTTCTAACCAACTCTTTTATCTTTCCCTCACTTGGTTTTCCTTTTTGTCAGAAAGGATTCTGTGGCCTCCCCCAAATCCTAAATCCTCCTCATCCCAAAAAGGAAAGTGTTTTTCTATAGGTTAGCTATTCTTTAAATCCCCTAAATTGTCCCCATCCCCAAAACCCAAAAGGGGCTTTAAACAACAGATCCTCCTCCTTTTAATTGAATACCCCAAAAAAAGATTTAAACAAAATTTTTAGGACGGTCGTATACCTAACAATAACTCCTCATGAATGGAAATATATTGCTTTTATATGTACCTTGGGTGAAGAGGAGAAGGGTGACCTTGGGTCACCCCCTTTTTTTGTTGCCAACCCCCCTACTATAAAGGAGAGTGGAGAAAATTTTTAGGACACGGGGTCAACTTCCAAATGGATTTTCGGGTGGGTGCCTTAGTTAATGTTATTTAAGTTTTTGAAATATCTGTTAAATTGTGTTTGACAAATACAAGAATGACTTTGTTACCTTAGTGGTAGAAATTAAGAAGTGTACTATTTTAGGTAGTAAGCAATTTACTGTCTTAAATAGTACACTCCTTAAATTCTACAAATCTTAATTTCTACATACCGTAATTTGTACAACATCAAAATTTAAGAAAATTTTGTTAAAGTAAAGATTTGTACATCCTTACCTATCTTTCCTTTCACTACAATATTAAGGCATTCTATTTTCTCTCAATACAGGTTCAGAATTTTTCGTGAAAGCATCAGTGCAGACAAAATCAAATTTGATATGATAAACAATTATCAATGGATAAAAATTATAGGCATTTCTTCGGCTTTTACGTCTTCCCTGCACATCTTCCATATCTTCCACCTCAAGCCCAATAAAACCATCTTCGATATCTTCGATGTTTTCATCAGGAAACAAGGCCTTCAAAATTTCAGCAGAATCATCGGCCAATCTTTGATCAAACGGAGGCAGTGAAACATTGCAAAGAACATGGTGTTGACTCTAGGATGCTCATTGACCCGTTTGCTAATCTGTTTCTCTAGAACGCCTAGCTTTACTTTTGTCTATATTTCATAGATCCCAAATAAATTGAATTCAATGGAAAAATCTGCCCTTTTCTTGTTTTCACATCGGTATTTTTGGTTGAAAATTGGTGAAACGACGTGAAATTTAGTCCTAGAATTGCCTGATTTTTGTAGAAATTTTACTGCCTTAATTAGTACACTTCTTAATTAGTACGTCCTTAATAAATACACATCTTAATTTCTACCACTAAGGTAGTTCCATAAATTTTGATAGGTTTAATTATTCTCGATTTTGCTTTATACTGGTCATTGGATATATTCAGTCTTTGTTCTTCTGCAAAAAAGGTGTTTTGTGCAAAAGAACCGGTCAAAATGTAAGAATTGTCTCTGTTAGCTATTATTAGAACTTTCCTCTAAGATTGGCCAATGGCTTTTATCTGCAAGTTCAAATGATCTCGATCAAAAACTTGTAAATTTGGCCATCACGCTTTAAAGGCCAAAGAAGGGCGTGGTCACCCGAAACTCTTTATAGGACCAGTTAAGAGCAAAGCAGATGGTTACATCGTGTTTCTTGTCCCAAAAACCACTAGTATGATACCCTACATGCCAACAATGTTTTAGAATCAAAAACTTGAAAATTTGGCAATCGCCCTTAAGCAAAAGAGGGGCGTGGTCACCCGAAACTCTTCAGAGGACCAGTTTAGAGCAAAACTGATGGTTGCATTGTGTTTTTCGTCCCAAAAAACCACTAGTTTGATACCCTACATGCCAACCATGTTTTAGAATCAAAAACTTGTAAATTTGGCAATCGCGCTTAGTCCAAAATGGGCGTGGTCACCCAAAAATCTTCACAGGACCAGTTTAGAGCAAAACTGATGGTTGCATTGTGTTTCTCGTCCCAAAAAACCACTAGTTTGATACCCTACACCTCATATTAGCTAGAGAATAATTTTTCTAGTGCGGAAATTTGGTTCGCGATAAGACAAAAATGGGCGTGGCCCCAAATGGGTGACGTCATCAAAATAAAAAATGCCGGCATAGCTAGATCGATTCAGCATAGTCAAAAATACCCAAAACCGGTCCTAACTCCTTATTAACATTCTTTATGCACGGGATTTATATATTGACCATTTCGACCCTGACTATGTCACAGGAGTTTATATAATAATAATAATAATAAGATAATTTGTGACCCAATTTAAATCGATGAGATCTCAAGTTCTACAAATGGTAGAGTCATGATCGAGGTCAAGTTTTGTTGATCTAAGATGGGAGTGTGGCTTAGGCTATGTGAGAAGTTCTGGTGACGTCATTTTCACGTCACTATGACGTCATCAACTTAGCGAAATTTTGTTTCTTTTCTAGCGAAAATAAGCTAATTTCGAGCGCATTTTTCACCAAGAAGGAAAGGAGATAGCGGTCTGATTTTTCGGAACAATTTTTAGCAAATTTAAAGAGCTTTCAGAAAATCATATGGATTATTGGGCTATCTCGATTTTTCATCGAGATATACGCGATTTTCTAAGGTACGGTGAAAATCGATTTCCAAATTATTGGACAAAACTTAAACGAGTGAGATGTCAAGAACTGCGACTTATCTTGAGATGAGACCGGTCAAAGTATGTTGTGCTAAGGCGGAATTGTGGCTTAGGCTATATGGGAAGATGGTTTGAGCCTATTTGGGTGCTGTGATGACGTCATCAAAATCGCGTAAAACCACTAAAATAGCGTATTTTGCGATAAAATGCTATTTTGCGCTACTTTGAACATCTCTAACTGAGAGAGTTTTCATCGGAATATGTTTTACTTCGATATTTTGCTTTTAGACCTCGAGATTTAGCTATAAAACGAGTTTCAAGGTGATCGGTCGAAATATGTTGTCATGCGAAGCCTCTAAAAATTGAGCCGCAAAATGGTTGAAATTACGTTAATGATGAAAAATTGTACTTTAGCCTTATTCTGTGTTACGATGACGAACTAATAATGGTTTCTTCATGTCTCGCAGTTACTAAATGTGGGAAATATACGATGAAATAGTGAATCACGTGAGTTCACGTGGACGTTTTGTAGAAATTAGGTGATTTGAATAAATTGATATTTACACGCGATTTTCGACTTGATTACGTTGAAATGGGTTCAAATACGACTAATGCACGAAGAATTAGATCTGGGTGCTACATTTCAGCACGTGAGTTCACGTGGACAATTTGTAGAAATTAGGAAATTGGTCAATTCTAGTAATTCCAAGTTAGAATAACGTTGTTTCGGAATGCGTGAGGTTTAGTTACGTTAGTTCCAACCGAAAGAAATGGACTGACGTCACCAAATCAGCAGGGGGTTACTACGACAACCGTCTCGGTTTTGGAGAGCCTAACTATATAAATTGCCTTAATATACCTACCCAAAATGTTAGTTTATTTACTGAACTTCGAAACTTTTTACCTCAAAATGGCTTGAAATGATTGATACTTTGATACTAACGTCAGAAATGTCAGAGCAACTGGTAGTAGGGAGGCAAAGCATAAGCAGTCGTATCTTCATCTTTCACCAGGACATCTTCCTAACGTATTGCTAACACGTTAACGTCTGATAGCACGTAAACAAACATAATGATAACATCTGATAACAAAGCGATCAATTTTGAAATTCAACCAGATTGAACTGCCCAATGTCACTGTCAATGTGAATGATCAAAAGTTTAAGGGCACTTGGTCTATGATATTGAAATTGAAGAAGGGATGGGATGTACAGTAGTACATAAGTAAACACCGGGTTAAGAAATCTGAAAAGTTGAAGTATCAAAATACACAAAACTCTCACATCAAGAAGAACCTTCCTAATCTACAGGTTTAAGATAATTCCATCATCAAAGAAAGCAGTGTAAATTGAAAAATGTTACATCCGATAAGTGAAGCAAGCACTACAGCAAAACTCGAATCACCATCAGAAAACACCTGTTTCCTTCATCTATAATTTCAGATCATTGATTTGATAAAATTCTTATTTTATGTAAGCTTCAATAAAAAGAATAAAATACACCTATCATGAAATTCCAGTCTTGGGATAAGAAAGAAAGCCGGTCATCAGATCGCTGGGGACTCAGTCACTACAACTCCACTTTCTCCGCCAGGAGCTTCTCAATATCCCCGACCAGATCACTGGGAGACACGTTTGGACCGTACCTCCAGAAGGGAGCCCCGCGTCTGTCACATAGGAACTTGGTGAAGTTCCACATGTTGCGGGTGTTGGTGAGAGAGCCGGGCAGCTTCTTCTTCAGCCACTGGGGAGAGGGAGGGTTAAGGGCCTTCCCTAAAGCTCTAAAGGGGAGAAAGGGGTTGAAATTTTTTCTGTGTGATGATGAGGCTTCAGTGAAAGGCCTATAAACTTATAAGCACTTAAATTGCTGAATTGCAAATAATATTCTATGTGACTGAGATAAAGAGATAAAGTATGAGCTGATGCTTCAAAACTTTAAAGGTTTATATGAATTATATGATCTTTCCCAACACAATAAAATGTCAAATACCATCTTATAAATAGTTTTAGGAGGTAGTGCCCGCTTTTGGAAGCTGTCAAATTTAAAAAGTTATTCAAAATGCTGCGAGATAAAAGTTGCCACCCACGACGTTATGTAATGATGCAGAACATTGACAGCTCTTATCAACTTCGCAACGAACGTCAAACACTCAAACAGAGCAAAGTGGGAGCTCAATGGTAGCAAAATACCAATATTTCAGATTAGTAACTCAATAGATCAATGTTCGTAAATTCTGAAACACACATGAGAAAGAGCGACTGTGCTCAGTTATGCAATGGTGTGGAAACTACAGAGAGATGTGAAATGAGCTACTGAACGACAGCTAGTCTTGCTGCACTAAAACACAATATTAGTTCCATAATATTATCATGTAACTCACTTTGAATAGAGGTATCGTCTCCTCGCCTATCAGCTTGACTTTGTCAAAGATGTCAAACGTGACCCCGTACTCCTGTGTGAACTTTAGGATGTCCTCGGCTGTGCCTGGTTCCTGTGGGGAGAAAAGAAATGATATTCCTTCACCTGAATCAGATTCCAAAATCAGAGATATCTGAGTGAACATATGACCTGGCTTTACGTTCAAAATTTCATAAACTTGAATTATAATATCAGGAATTGAGAAGAATGAATTCGGCGATTGAAATACACAATATACGGTCAATACTATTTCGTGCATAATATCTTAATATGACATCATGAAAATTATGTAGGTATTGCTCTATACCTAAAACTAGGAGTACTTTAGGTACTCATAATGTATAGCGAGAGTTAAATAGTTAAATGCCGAATCTCATTATGTTATGTACATTGGATTTCAACAATACAAATCCAAATGACTTGCTCGGCATCACAATAGAGTGAGAAAGCGTATACAGGAAATAAATCACGAATTTCGATACTTCTAGAGAACTGGTTATCTGCCTAAGGAACTGGTTAACTGGTTACCACTCTAGGGAAATGGCTACCATGGCCTAGCGAATTAGGAACCTGTCTAGCGAATTAGGTACCTGTCTTGCGAACTGGTTACCATGGCCTAGCGAATTAGGTACCTGCCTAGCGAATTAGGTACCTGTCTTGCGAACTGGTTACCATGGCCTAGCGAATTAGGTACCTGCCTAGCGAATTAGGAACCTGTCTAGCGAATTAGGTACCTGTCTTGCGAACTGGTTACCATGGCCTAGCGAATTAGGTACCTGCCTAGCGAATTAGGTACCTGTCTAGCGAACTGGTTACCTGTCTTGCGAACTGGTTACCTGTCTAGCGAACTGGTTACCTGTCTTGCGAACTGGTTACCTGTCTAGCGAACTGGTTACCCCTCTAGAGACCTGGTTACCTGTATACTTGACTAGCGAACTGGTTACCTGTCTTGCTAACTAGTTACCTGTCTTGCTAACTAGTTACCCCTCTAGAGACCTGGTAACCTGTCAGAGAACTGGTTACCCCTCTAGACACCTGGTTACCTCTCTTGCAAACTGGTTACCTGTCTTGCGAACTGGTTACCTGTCTAGAGACCTGGTTACCTGTATACTTGACTAGCAAACTGGTTATTTGGCTACCTGTCTTGCGAACTGGTTGCAGGGAAATGCCAGTATTCTGAGTCCCTTCTCCCGGTACGTGCTGTAAAGTTGCTGTAGTTCCTTGTAGTTTAGATCTGCCAATCCTCATCCGGATGCAACGTTCACTACCAAGGTTACATTGCCTCTGCGGATTAATTAATAAGTACTTTAAGACCTTTTTATTCATGGGAGCAACTACGATGTTATCATGAAATCTGAAATTTATTATGTCTGGTTTGACAACAGCTTTACGAATTTATTTCATCTTTGTAACTTTGTAACTTTGTTAGAGTTCTGATTTCAGTAAAAAAACCTGTATTTTGAAAAGGACTGCCTCTGTTGATGGATATCCACGGCTTCAAAATCAAATAAACTCGGTTCCTGGAAATTTACAGGTGAGTGAGACAACTATTCAAATTCGAATCAATAAGCCATATTTTAATTGGAAAAATATTAAGAAATCGGTCCATTGACTCATCAACAACACAATTTCACAAAATCATCCTAGAAGGTGTAGGCTGTTGACGTAACTCCAGTCACCTGGTTAGGAAGAAAGGTGGAGATGGCTGACATCAGCCATACCCAGAGCGCCTGCATCGCCAAAGAAAGATCAGCTACACATCAACCAAATGTCAGCTGTGTCAAGTTATATCAAAACGTCCAGGAAAATGTCTGATCTGGAAGTGCGTACTGCAGCTGGTCCTGATTTCTGCAGTGAATCGGTTAAAAACCTTATCTTATCTTATCAGTCCACGGTCATTTAACTCCGGAAATTGCAATTAAACCGGTTTAGGTTTCAATTTTCTTGAGAATTACAGGCACCAGCTGCAGTGAAGAAAATGGTGTTTCAACTTTCACACCTGTAATTTTGATGCATGACCTCCACATTTAATTCTATAAAAGTAAGTGTTCCCCTATCCACTAACTGTACCACTACCCAATACCCATATCTCGCCCAGATACAGTTAATTGGTAGGACGTTATGAGGGCAGATTTAATAAGTTGGTAAATTAAAGCTTCCTGATACTGTATTTCATTGATCACAGAATGAGAAGAAATAAAACACGTTATATATTCATTTTAAGCTCAAAACAAGAAAGTTTCCACATCATAAAATATCCGCCTGTAAGGTTGAAGATAATTTAGTCATCTAAGAAACCCCTAGCTTTGAAGGGCGCTCAGTAAAAAGAACAAGGACAACTACGAAACCTCGATCTAGAAACATCACACCCGCATTTTACTGGCTCGATTCGAGCACTTAGTCCATTACAAATCATCATTTTACAAATTATTGAAATAACAAAACATATATAAAAGTGTTCATAAAAAATGTAAAAATTTCCCAGATCTGTCAGTATTCCATTGCAATATCAAACTGATATCCAAGGTAGAGAATCTTAGTCAAAATCCTCTGGGACGAGTTAGAAATCTCCTGGCTTTTGAGTTAAGGCTTTCTCTATGTCGGGGATGAGCTTGTTGGGTTCGTCGTGAGGACCAAGACGCTTGATTGGCTTACCATTCCTGTCCGACAGGAACTTGGTAAAGTTCCACTTGATGTTGTTCGTCAAGAATCCGGGTAACTTGGCCTTCAACCACTGAAACAAATAGATGTTTGAAATTGTCACCAAATATTTCAATTTCATGATGTCTTTTGATTTTTCAAAAGTTCAAAGTTCAAGAGTAATCTGGTTATCAGAAAGAGTAATTGCCGATCTTTCAGTACCGATCTAAGGGTTATTGTTACTAATTACCCTGAATTACCTTGAAAAGTGGGATTGCGTTGTCACCGTTCACATCGATCTTGTGGAACATGTCGAACGTGACCCCATACCGCTTGATGAACTCCAGGATTTCCGCATCTGTACCAGGCTCCTGAATTCATATACGTTACATTTGAGATGAAATTACGAAAATTACATTCGACTGATGAGATGAGATTTCAACTATTCCATTTAAGCGAATGCTCAGCATGATAGTTTGATTCAGATGATTTATTAAATTTAAAGCTCTTTTTTCTCTTGATAATAGCAATTCTGGGTAACCTGGTTGGCGAACTGGTTGCAGGGGAATCCCAGAATCCTGAGCCCTTGGTCGTAGTATTTCTCGTTGAGTGCTTGTAGTTGTTTGTAGTTGAGTGGGGTTAACCCTCAGTAGGAGGCCACATTGACCACCACTGTGACATTACCCCTGAGGAAATCGTGTATTAAGTGGTTGGTTGATAAATTAATAAATTCAATGGAATTGGAATGAATTCTTCCTGAATGCATGGTATGACATCAGATTCACGGCTTCACAGAAATTCGTATTTTGAGCGTTTAACCGAGTTTGTAAGGTTAAACTTACCGGTACTTAGAAAGGTGCTGATTCTGCCCATATATGTCTATGGCTTCGAAATCAAACACGCTCGAATACTGAAATACAGGAATTAAGAGGTTATGAATTAATTAAATCTCAGCCAATGAACTGATGAAAATTACCAGATCATCACAGTCACCTGGATCGCTTCCATTCTCTCAATAAATTAAGAGGTGGTCCTTGAAAAGCATTCACTTTCATAAGAATTATATTACTTTACAGGATGTTTGGTATATTTCTTAAATTAAATAGTCTGCAGAACTCACCGAGAGGAGATTAGAGGCTGTGGACAGCAGCCACACAAGTAACGCCTGCATACTGGCAAGCAAACTGTGGGAGGTAGGTGAGAGAACTGAGCTGCAACAAAGCTTACATGAGCTAGAGTTACTGCGATAATGAAATGGGTAAAATTATCAAGATTAAATTGCACGAGATAAGGCTTATCTCGCGGCAGCATGTGGTTAGATTTTGAACATGTGTTTATAATTTAAGAATTTATATATTCTTGATTGCGATAAAGTGATCAAATAACATTTTCTTATCATATTTTGCAAGAGTCACACACTGAGATGAATAAATCTGTTTTAACGGCAGCATTATTATAATCTGAGACACCGCACACTGTAGGTACTTATTAGGGTTGAGCAGAATTCTGAAGTTATGCCAAAAGCTCTACAGAATATGAAAAGCGTCACAAGGTGGGTGGTAGTGCCAAAATAAAATATGCTTTATTTCTCAGAGAATTGAACATTTTAACCATTCTTTGCGAGCAGAATTTGAACTAGAAATATCCTGCTTAGATTAAATTCACTTTTCAGATTGAAATTGACGAAAGTTAAACACGATATATTCATTTTAAGCTCAAAACAAGAAAGTTTCCACATCATAAAATATCCGCCTGTAAGGTTGAAGATAATTTAGTCATCTAAGAAACCCCTCGCTTTGAAGGGCGCTCAGTGAAAAGACCAAGGACAACTACGAAACCTCGATCTAGAAACATCACACCCGCATTTTACTGGCTCGATTCGAGCTCACTTTAGTTCATCATGATTAAATAGCAGTCTCTCAATCACTGTCATATACAAAAACACATTAAATGTATAATAATTTATTAAATATAACCGACCCAAAATCCCCATTTATTGGCTCATATCCAGCGACCTGGTTGAATGCCACTCTGATTTCAAGCTCTCGCACTCGAATGAGATCCAACCAAATCACCCTGGCATCTGGAATTCAAACCTATTTTAAATATAGAAATAGCTTCAAAACTAGCAATAATTCTGCTGAATCACCACTACGACTCCTCAGCTTTGGCTGCTAGTAGAGTTTCGATGTCCGGGATAAGATCGTTGGGAGGATCCTTGGGACCGAGACGCTTGACTGGCACCCCATTCCTATCTGACAGGAACTTGGTGAAGTTCCACTTGATGCCGTTAGTAAGGAACCCAGGGAGCTTCTCCTTCAACCACTGAAACATGGTTATTCATTATCTAGTTACCTATCGCAAAATATCACAATAATAATATGAAGTTACGGTTACACACTAATGATTCGCTGATCATGATTCAGTACCGTTCGTAAGCCTTATGGGACTAAAATATCAAAATGGTCTAAATCTGAACTGATGACTTGATGAGAAAAACCAGACCTAAACGTAGTTTCATAGCTCACCTTGAAAAGGACATGAGCATCGTTGCCGTTGACGTTGATCTTCTCAAACATGTCGAAGGAAACGTTGTACTGCTTCACAAACTCAATGATTTCCTCTTCAGTGCCGGGCTCCTGAAGTCAAATGGTTGTCATTCTGGCATCGACTAACGACTACAAATTATCATAAATCTTCGCGGTTTGGAATGTAATCTGTCCTTTCCTAGTCTAGGAAAATGAAGAACCGAAAAACTTCAGATCTGGTAAAAATGCTATCTATTCACCTGATTTCCGAACTGGTTGCAAGGAAATCCCAGAATTCTGAGTCCTTGGTCGTGGTATTTTTCGTTGAGTGCTTGTAGTTGTTCGTAGTTGTTTTTGGTTAGACCTCATTTGGATGCCACGTTTACCACAATCGTGACATTGCCCCTGCAACCATTACGAACTTTTAAGCTTGTTCATTTGAGCCGGTTTCTTGATACTCATGGTTTTCAGTAATTTCAAGGCAACTGGCAAGTCATTCAACAAAAAAACAACACTGGGAAATGGCGCATAAAACAGAGAAATAAGAGTATTTATACTATACTAAGAGTTCTCCATTTTAACCGATAAATTATAACTGACCAGAGTAGTATTTTAAGCCAAGCACTAGGTACCTACTCCAAACTTATTTTAATTTTAAACTTTATAGCATCTTAACTTACTTGTATTTGGATAAGTGGACTGGGTTGTGGTGTATGTCTACAGCTTCAAACTCAAACACACTCGAGTACTGAAATTAGTTAGAGTAGTTTAAACATCATGTTCCAGCACTTGATAATAATAATTAATAATGAATCATTGCTTCGTGCGTCGTGTGGTAAATGTTCTTGATTTCAATTCCGAGAAACCATTCAACCAAAGTGAATTCAATCATCACATAATGAGATTTACATTTCGCTCCCCAGCTCACTTATGAATTAAATAGTATACTCTTAAAATCACAGCAAATGTACCAAATGTACCTATCTATGCTCAGACAGAAGCGTAGCCAGTGGGAGGCGCCACAGGCGGCTGCCTCCTCCTTTGTGGACAGAAAGGTGAAAATTTTGGTTAATAAGATGAGTGCTTCGACCCAAGCAAAAAATGCATCAACAGGTTTTAATGCAACTCGCCGCCCCCTTTTCGAAAAATCTGGCTACGCCCCTGTGCTTAGAGAGTTTCTCCTTATAATAATGTAGTTTTGTTGTACTATATTGGAATATTCATTTTAACTGGTCATGATTGACGTCAGCACACAGAGGTGTGATGCTGGATATAAATATATGAAACTTTGCAGCGGACCACCCAGGGAGCCAAAACTTCCAACAAAACAGCAATAAATTTAGTGAGTCTTTGTAAATCAGCGAGTGTATATCCACAGAATTTCTCTTTTTAAAACAGCACTATCAATATCCCTGGCAGAATCGTTACATCAGATTTTTGCCGTAATCACTATAGTATCAACATCAGATTAAATGCCAGTGGACTCAGCAGTACCTGTGATGCGATTGACTGTTCATTTCCCATCTGATAGGACTTGAACTATAAACCTAGATACTCTAACGTTGAAAACTAATAAACAAGAGTAATAATCTTGTAACTAAACACTCACAGAGACGATTGGTTTTGAAGTATAAAACTTGAAAGATTACAGTCAACCAAACAATAAAGTGTAGAAAATGATTTAAGCATTCATATAATTGGATCATTGATTAATTGATTACGGCATTGGGCAGATGAATAGATCGTAGAAACATAAGAATTACTGAATAGTCTCTGAACGTTTCACAGAAACACGAAGTATTATGAGTGAATTGAAACACAAAATCACAAACAATAAACATGCAAATCAACAAACAAAATGAACATAGTATTGAAAACTGGATATTCATTCTACTCAATAAAATTAGACTGCAAGAAGGAGCATGATACCTAAGTACTCTGATCGGCATAACATTATCAGATCATTGGTTAGTGCCTACTCCTCATGTTGCCTGGTCATTGGGAGGCAATGTACCTGAGTACCTGGTATACCACCGACACGAACACCAAGTACCGGCCCTAAACCAGAATACCAGATGCTTCCCTATCCAGTACACCCCATTACATAGTGCTTACGGAATGTACCCATAGGATATACAGTATGTGATTGGCGATATCACTGTACCATGGACGTAGGTACCAACCAAACAATACAGTTGATAGAACTATGATAAAGAAAGAGTCTAAAAATGAGTTGAGATGCAAAGTAAATCAGAGGAAGACGGTTCTGAGAACACATTTACTTCTCCTACGTAGTCAGTTTGTCAGTTAAATAAGTTATTCACAGAAAGTCTAGACTTCGACTGACAGTTCAGTAGACAAGATCAGCAGAAGAACAGACGAGTACAGCATTATAAGAAGGACAAAAAGACAAGAATTGGAACATTGAACTCATAGCGATAAAATTACGGCCTATTGAGCTCTACAAAATAAACCACACTCAATTGTTACCTACTCAAATTTTCAGATACTCAAACTCACTTTTTCCATGATCTCCTTCTTAGTTTTAGGCGGCATCTCCTTCTCCTGAGCTACTACCCCCGGTGCTCCTCCACATGTGGCATCTCCACAGCCCTCTGCGGCAGAGGAGCAAGTTGCCTCGTCTCCCCCAAACCGCTTCATGCCCTAACTATATAGTAGAGTGAGGGTCAACTTAGAACATGCAACAAGGTAGATGAACATTGAACAAGAGTCAAGAAGTAGGGCATGCTCTAACTAGTAACTTTAGTATAGTGAGGGTCAATATAGAACATGCCACAAGGTAAGAAGGTAGATGAGCAAAAAGTACGGCATGCCCAGATTTAACCGATAGCTATCCTCAAAGTAAATTATCAGTTCATCTGCATAAAATATATTGCTAAAATAGCAATAAAAATTTCTAGTAAGACTGTCCGAAAACTTTTGACTGACTCCTCACCCCGTCTGGCGCATAATAAGAGTATCAGTAATTTCGAAAATCACTGACACCAGTCTGTCGTATCACTGACATCAGTCTGTCGTATCACTGACACCAGTCTGTCGTATCACTGACACCAGTCTGTCGTATCACAGAAACCAGTCTGTCGTATCATTGACACCAGTCTGTCGTATCACTGACACCAGTCTGTCGTATGAATGACATTTTTCTGTCCTATCACTGACACCAGTCTTTCGTATAACCGACACCAGTTTGTCGCACCACTGACACCAGTCTGTACGATCACTGAAACCAGTCTGTCGTATCAATAATCACTGACAACAATCTGTCGTATAACTGACACCAGTCTGGCATAAAAACCTCAAATCAGTCTGAAAAATCTGCAACGTTATAGTTTGCAGTTTGACAGCCGACAGGATTTTCAAAAATGAGATCGAAAAATTATCTATTTACTAAAAAATTAATATCGATGAAACGAAAGAAAGTGTCAGCTTATTGGATAAAAATTTTTTGCTGATGGAAAGCCTAGTTCAAACTAAGGCACACACAGGTGAGTCAAACATGCCAACTAGCTTTGAATAGAAGCACCTCTCGAGTCAATTATATATACGAATACTGGTATACAATAAGACGAAAGATTAGGAAATGATAACATAACTTCTGAGAGAAAAAGTATTCGTCACTTCAAACCACCTGTACAACACAATAAAAACATTTATTTTATTATGCCCTTATATACGCCCTTTCACATGTGGTTGAAGACTGAGAAGTCGGTACCAATGGCAACATATGGTCTCTTGAGAGCTCCTTTATAAAACAAAGTAAAATGGTTAAATAATATTCATTCATAAAAAGTACAATTATTATGATGGAAACTTGAAAAAAAGGAAAGAAATTAACCGTTAATTAATTTTGTTTCGCTCATTTCAGCAAATTTGTAATACGCCTCAGTTCTACTGTAGATCACTTTAGTTGGACGAACGGTTCCTCTAACTTCTTTGAAGTTTGTTAAACTACTGTATAAAAAGTACATACAGTAGTCTGCGTAAAGAAGGATGAAATATGTACAGTGCTAACTGCTAACCTTCGGTGTTTACACTTTTATACATGTTTAGTGTTTATAGTGTTTAGTGTACAGGTTCTTACTGCACACATTACGCAGCTGCTAAAGCTAAGGAAGTGAAGGAAAGTGGACAATACGTTTATATGGATGGTTCCTGAATCAATGCTGTCATAAACGTGAAAATAAATGACTCCTAGACTGCAAAAGTTCAGTTTGTTTTGTTTTTGGACAGAATCAGGGAAAAACGACGAACAAGGAAAAAAAGTAAAATTATTAAAAGTACAGAATAATCTGTATTGAAAAGTGAGGTTGAGCTATGTACTCACAAGAAATTTGATAGTACTTTTACTGTCACTGCGATGATAAAATTGATAAAGACATGGTAATGCGATTACATTTAGCCAATGACCATTTTTTTACGTCATGCAAGGTATTGCTGTAAAATGATGCACCACCAAATGACCTGCGTCACGAATTCACTGACGTCATTAATTAACTTATACGGCACAAAATCCAGCGAAATGGAATGAATTCTCCTCAGAATGTGATAATGTGGATTTAATCATAGCATAGGAAAGTTTCCATATAAGGAAAAGTCATAATGAGAAATGTACAAAATCCGAAATTCTTCCCTCAGACTGATTTCTGTAATGGTGTAATAACCTAATATTATATTCATTGAAAGAGTTAAGAGGCTCCAAGATTTATCATTTTATACATTTATTACAAAATTACAATAATATGCAGCATGAATAAATTCACAGTACGCCACAATTCAGCGTGTAACAGCCTCATTCGGATTATAATGACAGAGCAATGCTGCACCACTTGATACTGTGAACTGTCTACTATAGAGCTATGCTATAAGAGTATAAGGAAATAGACATAGACGATAATTACACAGCGTTGCAGTAAGGGTTTATAAACTAGACTAGAAAATCAGAAGTCAAAAGAGTGCAGACTTACATTATTAAGAGGCCTCCGAATGCCAGTTTTAGCGAAGTAGAACCCGGCTCCCAGAACGCAAACAAAACACATGGGTAAAACATATTTCATTTTACAATCACACAGCTGAAATGATCAACCTAATTAGGGACAAACAAAGAAAACAATTAACTAATTAATTGCTTTTGGTTTCTGTTTGATAGACTATGGACATTATACACCATACTTCAGTGTTGATGATATTTCGTGCAACGAAAGATGGAAGAAAAGGGTTCGAATGCAGTCCATCGTAATCATTACTACTTTTTGAAGTTTTTCAGTATGCCCTCTGGCATATTCCATTTAATCAAGCCATGCATCACAGACAATTAGAATGGTAATTGGTAAAGATTCAAGAATCACGGAACATCAAAATCACTGACTTTGCTGGAATTACCTTGACTACATTTCTGATTGCAGTGGAAGATAACTTTGCGACCCCTCTGAGAGTTAGGGCCATGTTAAACTGGCGTCCTAAGACCTAAGTCATGCCTATCAGTAGAGCAAGAATTAAGTGAATTATGTTGTTAAAATTACACTACGTACCTATAGTACCCACTTTCCTATCATTTTATTTGGATTGGAAAGACTCCGATACAATTATTTGACAAGGTGTTATTTTCGATAATGATGCCGAATTAAGTTGAACTTATTACTTCAGAAAATGTCTTGATATCCACTTATTTAGCAGCTGTACTGACGCCTCAACGCGGCAATTTCATAATCTAGTGATTGGAGGAGTATGTCAAGTTGATGGTGATCGGTGTACTACATTGTGTTGCAAGTTGACAAATGGACAACAAGCATGTATGGTCGGTTGTACATTCACGCCAGGATGCTAGATATGGTGTGGCAAATGATGAATGAGGTTCTACAAGAGAAAAGAAGCACTTTAATGCTTAAAATGTAAAATAAAATGATTCAAGTAACAAGGACATTATATTATTTGATTATCAAGGTAGAATCTGCACAAATAGAGTCTGTCGTCGTCTTTAGTCGAGCAAGTTCCTAGCTAGTTCCTTCAGAGCCTCTTTACCCTCGTCAGTGAGTGAAATATCAGCACACACTCTCAGGAAATCATCGTGAGCCTGCAGCAGCCCCTTGTTGAGGGTGACGTAGTCGTGGACCGGAAGAGAAAGTCCTTGCCTCAGAACCCCATTCACCTCTGGAAGGAGGGTCTGCGAGAGCACCTCATCCACAACAGAAGACATCTGTTCGGCTGTAATCTGCCCAGGAAGAGTTGTATCAATCAGAGATGTGGTGTGCACAGCATCTAGGATCTCACCTGAAATAACGTCGTTATCGTGACTCAGGTTAGAGTTGATGGTGAGGTTGACAGAGAGACTCAAGACATTCTGCCCAGAGACCTTCACGAAGATATCAACTGGCATGTTGATGACCACTTCGTCCTGAACGAACTCCACCAGAGGATAGCGGAGGTTTTTAATTCTCAAGGACAGGGCCATGTCTGGGTAGGCAGTGTACAACTCAGGAAGGCTGTTCTGGAAGTAGGCTGTGTTGAAGACGGGATTGGAAGCATCGACATCTCCGTTAGGTACTTCGTAATCAATCCTTCCAGCAGGGAGAGTAGTGTAGGTCCCTGTGTTGACTGTGTAGTCTGACAGCAGGAAACAGGACATGTAGGACACATCCATTGTGCTGACCATCGGCTGGGGGAGGAAGGGGAAGTTGTCTAAAGACCCTTGGCTGGTCACTGTCACACGACCAGGGATGTTGATGTGATCCGATGCAAAGTTAGGGGTTGCATCAGCCTCTATGTGTACATCAAACAGGTCGCTCACTGGAATAGTTTGAGGAAGTGAAGCCAGCATCTGATTTGCAGTGGTCTTGAGAACGCCTTCCACTTCCTTGCAGACGGATGACTGGATTTCAGATTTTATTTTACCCTTCATGAGCCCTACCACCCACGTGATGAACCCATTGTGGAGATCTAAATCGAAATCGTTAAAAGTGATGGTACATCCCAGGGGTTTTGTTGAGAATCGGCCATTTCTTTCCAGGACAGCAGTAACAGCTGATACAATCATATCCACGTTCAAGTCCAGAGATCCGTGAATCCACCACCATCCTGCCTTTACTGACCAGTCACCGGTTATCTGAAGGTTTGCTGGATTGTTGAGCATCAAACCTAACATAGGTGCAGAAGCAACTATAGGTTTCCGGAGATCTAGGGACTGAAGTTGCATGTTTTTAAGTTTAAACTTGCCACCATCGATGTTTGGTATGTCCAGTCTCCCAGGCGCCTCATCTTTTATGACATCAAACAAGATTTCAGCTATTTCCTCACCAAAATCTAGAGCTTTCTGGCTGAAGCTGACTCTGACACTTTCCAAATCAGTAGCAGAGGCCACAGCAACAAGTAGGGCTATGATGTAGAATACTCCCATGATCACAATGTGGTTTGATAAATGGAAAGGTAGAACGAATGGTTATTGGTTAACTAAGATTTATCAAAGTCCAAGTCATTTAAATAGTCAGTATGTAGTCAATGTTAACTCAATTAGCCCTGTGACAGCTGACTTGAAGTGCAAAGGTGAAGTGACAAAATTCACATTCAGTCAGACATGTCAAAATAATACAAAAGGAGAATAGAGTTGCCGTAGGGTTTGGAATTCAAAGTAAAATCGTACCTTAATACTAATTGAATTTTAGGCTGGTCACACCGTACCAGCTTCCCTTAACCTGAATTCTAACAAAGAGAGACTTGACAGCTGCATGGTCATGATGAAAATCTCACAGCCCACGACTCATGTCACTCACAGTCAAGCCACTTGGGCACTAAGGGATCGTTCAAATATTACGTTATCACCTAGGGGGAGGGGGTGTTTCCGAATGATAACGTTACATAACAAATACAACTACTGTAAACTTGATTACGAGGGGGAGGGGGGTTAAAATCGGCCAAAAATTGATTACGAAATATGTGAACGATCCCTAAAAACAAAGTGACCATGATATTTTAGGGCAAGAGGGTGCAGTTAAATTAGGAAAGCTTTTCTATACTTCCATCTTATTTTGAAACTGTAATACGTCAATTTAGATTTTATCTGATACAATAAGACGCCAAAATGAGATGAAAATTTTTAAGGCATATTATTTAAAAGTCCCATAGAATCAAACAAATAAAATATAGTAAGCAAAATTGTAATTTCTCAATCAATGATGTTACACCACTATTGTGGATTCTCCTTGATTTAAGCAAAAGAATGAATGAATTACTGTACTGTAAATTTAAAAGTTCGAAAATTGCTGAATTTTAGCACGAAAACTGTCCAATTGATAAAATATCTTGATATCGAATGATGAAATTAATCAATTTTAGTAAACACTTGATTAAAAGCAAAATGAATAGTTAATTTCAGATTTCCATATTAATGACAGTTCCTAATGTGTTTGAAACAATACATGTCGATTGTCCAGTAGTATATGAGAAATTAGCACATCGTAAGTAACAATCTACTTTCATGGCCTTCTGAAATACAGGTTAAAGAAAATCAAAGTCCAGGCAATCAACTTAAGGATATGTCAAGAAATATCAGAATCATTAAAAAAAAAATTCTAGCAGCAATTCCTTAATTATAAGTTGCAAGTTCTTGAATAAAGAATCATATGAAAAATAAAAGTACATAGACATTTATTTAAATGCATTTATCTTGATCTGTTAAGTATTTATTTTGCACTTTAGTATGATATCTGCCTTGCTTTGAAAACAATCGTAACTTTCAACTAATTTTTGGACTTGTAGATTTACATAATAATTTAGTTAATTCAAATTTTCAGAAAACAGCAGATAATAAACATTATTAGTGTCAAATATAGACATTCAAAGCCCCTTTTTCACTCAAGGTTAGTCCTGAGTTCTGGTTTTGAAAATTAATATTGATTTCAAAAGGAGCTTTGAAGGTAGTCCACAAGTTCTTATCGATACATTGATTAAAGTTTCTGAGATTATCCGAAACAAAATTCACAAATTACTAGTTAATTTTTGAAATACGAATCCTTAACCAAATGAAACACAGATCCATTTGCATTACTATTCTTCTGATAAGTTTGAAAGTCAGAAACTGGTGATTATAACTATACCTAATGGTAATACTTCATAATTTCATAACTATAGCTAGTCAAACATTGATTTTATCTGCAAACAAAATTTCATATTGCAATCAAAATAATAAAGTAACATATATATTAACATAACAATCAATCATTGAATATGAAAATTTTGTATTTACATTCAATTGGAGTCAGATAACCTGCTAAAGACAGTGAAATCAGTGTGATGAATAGGGCCTAAAAATCGATGCAGATTAAACCTACTGTCCTTATGTTAAATACACTGCTAACTGGAGGTTTAACACTGTGAGAAGTTGCTTTGATTGTGCCTTCTGGGGACCTTTTAGGAGTTCCTTTGGGGGTTGCTTTTGGGGTTGCTTTCGGGGTTAAGTGTTTGATTGATCTTAAAACTTCGAAAACCTCATCAAATAACTCTCTGTAACTAAGAGAAGAAGCCTTTTCGGCCTGAAAAATATCCTGCTCAGAACTCAGAATTAGAACTCTACAGTAAAATAATTTTATTGAATATTCATAATCTTTGAAGTTTAGAAGTTTGGTCAACTTGGTACACTGCACTATGATATAAAAATGGTTTTTCAGTGCCCCAATTGAATTTAGTAAGTAATCATACTTAAATGTAATCATACTTATGGTTTCAAGAATAGGTAGTTCAATTGATTTAAATTCAAAGACAGATGCTTAGGAAAACAAGATGATTTCAACTCACCTTCATTTCTGAAGAAACAGACTCACAGGCACCACAAATACACGATTCACAGGCTCTGATGTGCCAATCCTGAGATGGGGGTAAAAATAAGACAAATGGTTGATAAAATAGTTCTTATAATATAATAGGTACCTAGTTACTTAAATTTTCGCAGTAAGAATCTACACTAAAAAGCTAAAATGAAGAATCAGCCATTCACAGTCAAGAAATAATTATATCTTCCCCTGAGTTCGTATTTGCAATGGCTCGGTTTGTCATGCACAATTTTTAACAAAATATGCTTCAAGGTTCACGATGAGAGTACTGCACCAACATTTGTGCTCAAGGCAACCGAATTTTAAGTAATGCAGTAAAATAGATGTGACGTCTGTGAGTTTGCAAGGCGTAGTCCACGCCCTATTCCAAATTGCTCAAAATTTTGTTGCTACCAGTTTACATTGACAGGTTAAATGCTAATACAGTCATTATACCAACTAAGAGCTTTTGTATTTGAAGATCTTTAAATCTGCCATAATAATCACTTCATTAGCTAAACTTGGTGAAAACTGTTGACAGACCCTGGAGTTGAATGGATCTTGGTGAAGTCACTAGATTCCATGAGAATGTTGATAATTTATTATCAGGACATTTATTGCCAATTCTATTACTGAATTACTTTTTTTTGGTTTTCATCAAACTATCACAGCAGTAGCCTACTTATTGAGAATATTTACCTCCAATGTTGCTAGCTTTTCTGCCAGCCAAGAGTCTGAAGATGTGCTTTCAGCAGCACTGCACACATCAGAAGAGCAGTCTAGAGGCAAACCATCCTCTTCAAGAGTCAGAGAGGTGAGCATTGCACCTGATGTTTCCTGAACTTCTGAGGACAGGTCACCCTGCAGCAAAGACATAGAAGATGATAATCTACCAAGAAAAGAAACCATAAATAAATAATTATCATTCATAGCTAATACTTTGTTCATGGAAACACAAATTTTAAAAGCAAAGAGTGTTTTCAATTCTGACTATGCAATTGAAAATTGAGAACAATTTATCATTAATTCATTGAAGATTTTACTTCATTAAATTGTGCATGTTCTTTGTACAAACTTGTTTCTGAGCAAAACTGCAGTTTAGTGAATGGGAGTGTTGGTATTCTTCCAGTTGCTTTATTTTTTCGAACAGCTCTGTGTTCTCCTCCACCAATGATTTAACCTCTTCCTCAAGACATAGCTTATCCTCTTCCAACCTGTATGAGAAGGATTTTTTGATGATACTATGATGATTGAACCACAGTGTTAACAATCATAATTGAAAGGAGTTTATCAATAAATATTATTCACTTAATAATACCATTCAAGAGTGAAGATCAATGAATATCTTGCAAGATGAATATCTTACATGCATTAGTTATTGGCTGGGTAAGTACCTCAATATATTATGATTGTTCAAATGGAGAGATGGATCTCTTGGGAGTGGAGATAAGGCTAAAGATATATTTTGAGGCTCAGAATCCAGTTCATGCTCTAGTTCAGAAACCTTTTGTAATAACTCTTCAGAAAGCCTGAAAATTGATGCAGAGTTAATCTAGTAACTTAATCTAGTAACTTAAGGGTTGATAAATGTTTATGCCAATTCAGAGGGAATATTGCTACTAGAAACAAACATTTAAAAAAGGTAAAAAAGTTTTGAAATTGGAATCTTATCCTTCCATTCATGAAATTAGAATTGTATACCGTGTTTTCTCAACACAAAGTTTCTCAGCTTCAAGAAGACTTTCACTTAAACCAGAAGTCAAGCTATGTGATTCCAAAATATCTTTTTCAAGTGTCTTCAATCTCTGCTCAAGTTCACTGTATTTTCCTCTCCAGTTCATACTGAAACAAAATTTAGTATAACTATCTGATGATAATTAATAAATTAGTTATACCTATGATTCATGTAATTTTTGCAACTTTAGTGATTAACCATCATGGGGTCAATGCTATAAGCAATCAAGTTTAATACCTAATTGTAAGGATATTTGAATTAAAAAAATTGTAATTTGAATTAAAAAAATTGTAAGGATAAATTTTAAGGTATGAGGATATTGTTTCAAAGTATAAACTTATCTCACATGCTCAGATGCTTTTGTGTCAGCTTCAGATCTGAGAGATTTGTTTTGAGTTCTCAACATTTCAATTTCCCGAGCCCTTTCTTCACCAACTTCCCAGAGGAGACGATTTTTCTCATTTAGAGAATCATTTTGAAGAAGGAGCTCTCTACCCAACTTTGCTGCAATATGTAACTCTGAAAGATTAAGGTCAAAATTTGTAGTAATTGAGGTTAACTATAGTCAAACCTGACCAGGGGTAGTAACTGAAGTATGAAAAGAAACCTATTAATTTGAAACCAATTACACATTGCATGAACTGGAAGTTTTAAGTCTTTAGGTGTTACAGTTTCTGCCAAGCCCCAGTCCAGTTCAAACTTTTGGCTTTTTGGTTCACATGACTTATTTGGTACCATTAAAGTACCATCAAGTGTTAAGAGTGAACTGTTGGTGTTATGGTATCTAGTCTGATGCATGATCAAGTATCAAGTCTGACTCATGATACTAAGCAGAAACATGGTTTGCTGCTCAGTCAAGTGTACAGGAAACTGTGCAGGAGAATAAAATGAGGATCTGCTCATTGCAGCAAAGTCTCAGGAAATTAAACTTCAAAGATGGTCATGGATTACACTTCATTATGCACCACTGGCTTAGTTATACTTGAATTCTTCAATTCCCATCATTAATAATAATAATAATTGCAATTTAAGTACACCGCTATTAATAAAAACTTATACTCAGCAGTGTAAAACCCAAAAGAAGCCAAATTATTCTACTGAGGATGTTCTAAACTAAAAAAGTGCATTCACCTGAAAGCTAGGAATATTTTAGAAAATTAAAAACATAGCTTAACTCAAATTACTTCTTATGTTAGTGGACCACAAAACTTCATGGAATATTCAGTAAAGCACCAAATACATTAGCATACTGCTGTTGGAACAAAAGTAAAACCTCTTAAATACAAAATATATGTTGCATAAAGAGCACTTTCAAGTTGAGTATCATTTAATATATTCTGAGACAATTTCTATACAACACTTACCTTCTTCAATATTGCAAGTTGCAAGATTGTGATCTTTAACTACATGATCAAGTATGTTGTCCATGTTGAACAATCCAAATCACTTAATTACCATGACAGGTGCACATACCGGCAAGAACATTTACCTAATTGAAGTGAAGTTTTAATGGGGGGAGTGTCACTGTCTCAATTGTCCCTGTCCCAATTTACTTTTTTGAGTTTGGGACTGGTTTTTGGGACAATTAGGACAACTGGGACATTTGGGGCAATTGGGACAAAGAAAAAAACAGTCATTTATCATTTTACATCAATCAAAGTTTTTCTATCATTGAAATGTGCAAGTTATATTCATACTACTATATTAAGCACAAGTTTTGGTTGTGTTTGCTTGCAGTGGTTAAGTATTCCCACTTCCAATCCCAAAACCCATGATAGGAGAAAGACAGTGGCAGTTGCAATGCAGCAAGTGTCACAATGTAACAGGCTGTGAGACAAAAAACACTGAACTGCTGCTCAAAAGACAATCATTTGAGCCCCAGTTGTCTCTGTCCCAATCCACTTTTTTTCAGTTTGGAATGCAATTGGGACAGTGGCACCCCTTTTCATCTTTCGGGATCAAAAATGTTGTTGGACTACCATAATTAAATCACCATAATTCATTAATTCAATTAGCGTTAATTTTCCAAGGAATAATTCCCGGCTCAAAAATCAACATTGCTCCATCGTTGCTTGAAACACAATTAACTAAAATATGAGTGATTCAAATTTCCTACTAAACACTCAAAAAGATAGAGACTCAAAGACGACTGTCTTTGTTCTACAAAGAAGACTCAAAAAGTTCATGATAGTAAATGAAAAGCATGCATTTATTTAGTATTTACTATTGAACTTTTTTTCTAAATGGATTGACAGTACTTAAATTTGAAAAAAGTCAGTCTTTCTAGGATCCCATCTGACATGACTCTTTTTCGTGAAATAATTTGATGAAACAAAATTTTAAATTCGAAAAAAAAAGAGAATAAAATAACGTTTCAGTATGATTGCATAGCTCATGTCCATGTCAGCAAAGTACAAACGTAGCTGGTCAGCAGTGCTTATACTACACTGTAAGTGCGCGCCCTTATTGCTTAAAGCACGCACGCACGCGCGCACTTGAAACAGCTTCCCCTAACCAGGGGCGTCGCGCGTAACCAGGGTCCTGGTTAGGGCAATGAAACAGCACGCGCGCGCACTTAAACATTAAAGCAGCACGCGCGCACTAAAAACACGCACGCACTTAAAGCGCGCATGCGCGCACTTGAAGCAGGCACGCGCACACTTAAAGCATGACGCACGCGCACACTTAAAGCACGCACGCGCTCACTTAAAGCACGCACGCGCTCACTTAAAGCACGAACGCGCGCACTTAAAGCAGCGCACGCACCTGAAGCACGCACGCGCGCACCTAAAGCACGCACGCGCGCACCTAAAGCACGCATACACTTAAAGCACGCACGCGCGCGGTTAAAGCACGCGCGCGCGCACTTAAAGCACGCACGCATGCACTTAAAGCACACACACGCATTTAAAGCACGCACGTTCCTTCAAAGCACGCGTGTGCCTAAGTGTGCCTTCAAAGCACGCGTGTGCCTTCAAAGCACGCACGTGCCTTCATTGCTAAACACGTATATCCCTGTGGCTCGCGCGGCGCGCTTCCCCAGCACAGGGAAGTGCGCGGCGCGTACACACACCTATGCGCATGCGGGCTTAGGAAGTGCCTTCAAAGCACGCACGTGCCTTCAAAGCACGCACGTGCCTTCAAAGCACGTTGCATGTCCCTTCAAAGCACGCACGTGCCTTCAAAGCACGCACGTGCTTCAAAGCACGCACGTGCTTCAAAGCACGCACGTGCTTCAAAGCACGCACGTTCCTTCAAAGCACGCACGTGCCTTCAAAGCACGCACGTGCCTTCAAAGCACGCACGTGCCTTCAAAGCACGCACGTGCCTTCAAAGCACGCACGTGCCATCAAAGCACGCACGTGCCTTCAAAGCACGCACGTGCTTCAAAGCACGCACGTTCTTCAAAGCACGCACGTGCTTCAAAGCACGCACGTGCTTCGAAACACGCACGTGCCTTCAAAGCACGCACGTGCTTCAAAGCACGCACGTGCCTTCAAAGCACGCACGTGTCTTCAAAGCACGCACGTGTCTTCAAAGCACGCACGTGCTTCAAAGCACGCACGTGCTTCAAAGCACGCACGTGCCTTCAAAGCACGTTGCACGTGCCTTCAAAGCACGCACGTGCTTCAAAGCACGCACGTGCCTCCAAAGCACGCAGGCGCGCACTAAAAGCACGCGCATATGCATGCAAAAAGCACGCGCACTATCAGACAACGTCTGACAAGAACTTAGAGCACGTAAACGTCGTAAACAGTGAATCGAATACGCATTAAAAGCAAGTGTGCGTACTTAAAGCAATGAGGCGTGTGCACACGCACTGTACTTGAAGAATTTGCCCTTAAAATAGAACTAAACTTTCACTTAGCGCATTGGTAAATGATTAGTGATTATTACTTATTCAAATTGGCCATATCTGTCTCAAAGTTCGATACTTGATTTGCATATAAACTTGAAACTTATAGAATCGGACTGTAGATCATATATTTTTTTGTAAACAGTTAAAATGAAAAATGCGCCGATATAAATTTCCGTCAAGTTTTCCCATAATTATTAATTATTTATCATTATTGGGCCCGGGTAGCAAACTGAAGAGATTGTATGTGTTGTCATGGCATAAAAGGGGGCTTTTGGTGTGAAAAATAAGAAAAGCACGCCCAACACTGCATATATGAATATTGAATATGATAATGAACTTGAAGTAAAATTGGTGATAAGATATAAAAATCAATGCTGAAAACATTTTTATTCAATTTAAAAAATCTTCATAATTATAAACATCACATTAATGGAATTGTAGTCAATAATAATTAAGTTCAGGATTGTTGATTGCGTCGTCATTAAATCAATACATGTCCGGCAGGAAAAGTCCAACAGGCTTTTTAATTGATAGTTTGAATTTACTGAAAATATGATGCGATTGCGATGCTCACAACAAATTCTATTCAAGTTCAACTAAGGCTGAAAAATAACAGACTGTGACCTGAAAAATCGAAAATAATTTAAATTCGAATCAACCGCTTTCTGAAACTTTGCTCACCATGAAATGAACAAGTTTTGCAATTTGCATGTCATCAGAAAAACTGGTCTCAAGGGATACAGACGACTGGGTTTTATACATGACTGGAGGGGGCAAGGGAGGGCGAGAATCTGAATCATCCCTCGTCAACGCTGTGGCCTTGTTACTGTTGGACGGATTAATAACACCAGCATGTGTTTTGGTAGACATTTCCCTGTAGTAATTATCAAGGGTGGTCAGCTTCAGATCCAGGTTTCGTGTCTCGTTATCGAAGTACTGCACCACGCAGTGAGGCAGAGTGAGGGAGGTGAGGAGCTTGCAGAGGAACCTCCTGCTCCTCTCCTCCAGGACTCCCGACCACACTTCAACGCTCTTCTGAGCAGGAGTACCTAGGCCCACAAACTCATCCGATGTCAGGCGGTCCACGACCCCGAGCAGACACACGGTCTGGAGCATGGTGTCAGTGAGGTCGGACAGGTAGATCATCTCCACTCGGCGTACGGCTATCCCGACATCCACACTTACTGATGATGCTGTCTGGCAGACAGGCAGATTCCTTGTTTTCTCCTTCAACTCCTTGTCTGCCCCCAGAAAACGGATAAGATCGGACATGTAAGATGAGATGTTGACTGAGGAGGAAGCATCTGGAGGGAGGAGGGTTGAGGGGAGGTTGTGAGAAGTTGAGGGGAGGATGTCGGATGTTGAGGGGAGGTTGTGGGATGCCGAGGGGAGGGTATCCACCCCATTGCACGACAAAGAAACTGCTTCATTGCATGCTTCATCTGCTTTGTCACATGTATTGGAATCAATTGGAGAGTCAACAGGTTCACTTTTCAGGCAATCAGTAGAGGAAATGGACCCTAATTTATCTTCAGTGACAGAACAAACTAACTCAGCAATCTTATCATATGAAAGCTTCCCATTCGACATCATACTAGATATAGTTTCCTCGGACAAGTTTAGGAACAACTGCTCGAGATCTACCCCAGGTTTTGTCGTGGCATTGCTAACTCCGGATGTCTGAGTTGGGGCAAAATCTGAGCTCAGAGTCTGAGGGGGATTGATCTGAGGTGTTGGACTGTCTTGAGAATTGGAAACAATTACAGGTTCAGCAATCGAGCTTTTAGTTTTTGATAAATATGAGCTTGTTGATGGAGATGTCAGAGTCAGTTTGGCTCTACTAACATTAACAATACTACTATCAAGATCAGTGACTTTATAGGGGTTTTTCTGTGTCGGATCATACACATGAAGCTTCCTCCTTTTTCTAGACGGACCCATGTTCGTTGGGGAGGTGTCTTTGGGGCATCCATTGCTATCCAGGTACTGGAGAGGGCTGGAGCCAGCTCCCGGCACCATGATAACTTTAGCTACTGTCATGGGAGGTGTGTCCCTGTGAATGTGATAAGCCTGCATGATCACCTCAGCAATGGCACTGTTCAGGGCAAAGAGGGGGTCTCCAGCAGTGCCTTCAAACAGCTGATGGGTGGTAACCATGGCAATCTGACTGGCGAAACTTCGGTCAAATTTGGCTGAGCTGTTGAACATCCTGTAGCCTGAGAGAATCTGTTGATCCTCCACTGTTTTTGTTTCTAGACCCAGGATCATCGAGAGTTTTGATATCATGGCAGTGGGCACCGCATGACCTTCGCTCATGAGAGTTCTTGCCAGTTGTTCGGTATTCAGAACCGTACCCACAGACAGTTCGAAAAGAGCCTTACAGCAGTGAACAATCCAGGCCCCGCTGGCTGGAACATCCTCGAGATTTGGAAGAACGATTTTAATTTTTGGCAGAACGATTTTAATTTTAGAGGAAAGATTCTGCTTGAGGGCATCAGTCATTGCAATGAAGTTCGCTGAAGGAGAAGTAGTTACAAATGGGGTGTTGATGGGACTTCCACCTAAGTAAGAAGATGTCTTGCCAGAATTATTCGTAACTATTGTGAAAGAGTTTGTACTATTTTGGGGCATAACCAAAGGGGGTTTGGGTCCTGATGCTAAGACAGTGGATTGTTTTGAATCTGAAACATTCATTTTGGGTGCAGAATTAATTTTCTCAACAGCTCCTGATAGTGATTGGCTTTTATTTGGCTTCAGAGCAGAGATCAGTTTATCCAAGTTGCAAGATGAAAGGGAGTTCAGCGCATCCATGATTGAAGTATTGTCTTCTTTTTTGACGACTGAGTCCTCCATTGGTTTTAACAGGTGACTTATCTCAGACAATAAAGATCGCTTTTCATCTTTTCTGCCTCCCCTTGAGACACACTCAGATTGGAAGGATTCTGTGTTGTGGTTTTATCCAAACTTAGATCAGACATCCTGTAGGCTTGGGGATTGTAAGTGTAGCAAGACAAACAAGTTGGTGTGAGAAGCTGGTGGGTGGATCTCTCAGCCCCGCTTAACTTCAGCCACACCAGGGGTGAAAACACCGAGCATGTAATGGAGAAGTTTAGGGGAGCCCGGTCCTTCAGTGACTCAAAGTCCTCCAGGATTTGATTGAAGAGGGGTTGAGTCAGGACGGGGACGACTGTGCTGGAAGACATCAAGTTCTTCAGTTCCACTTCGACCTTCCGGCGCCTTTCATCGCCTTGGAGGGTGGTTCTGAGGCCAAGCCCTTTGGCAGATAGGTACACACAGGCCCGGGCAAACCGACAGTCCATAGGAGGGTCGGTGGGAGGGGTTTTTGGGAGGTTAGACATTCCTGGGCGTGTTGAGGTTTAGAATATTCTATTAGTGTGGACGATCACAAAGGGAGGAACTATTATATCTGAGCCATTATCATGTTTATTGTTTTCTTGCTCATTAAGATTAGTCCTGCAAGTTGGGCAATATAGGAGTGTTTGCTTTATCTGTCCATTAAGTTAATGGACAAATAAAGCACAATCTAATATTGCTCCATCTGCAACCACAAACCAAGGACTTATTAATCAAATTTTTAATGAAATATTGATTTTATGAAACCGTTCGAGTCCATTAGCACTCATTAAATATCGTGAAATGTTACAAATAGCGACCCCCTGCATTGACATTCAGCTATCAATAAACATTTCTATAGAACTCAAATCATTGCAGACTTTCAATTTCATGACTTCACAAACATTTTCATGGCAAAAGCGATATTATAAATATAACACCCTTAATGGACCCAGGGCATTTTTCACGTTTCTCATATAGCTTTGAGTCATACTTAGAATAGTCGTGTTGTTGTTTCCATTTCCAATATTTAATTTCCTGACGACGGGAAATGAATTTTAACATCAGTAAATTATCGGTGCAATCACTCCTGTGGCAGACGGATTCCTGCTAATGCATGGGGCTGCTGGATTGCTGCCTACAATTACAAAAATAAGGCATTATCTTTGTCGGGGCACCATTACCACGGCAGAGTTTTCCTCATAAAATTAAAAACCATTTATTTAGTTCAGATCACTATCATTGGTCTATTTATTCTTAATTTCACGTCCATTGTAGGTAACACGTTGATCTATAGGTTTTGTTTTTTGATTTCGCTGGCCTTCTTAGGGAAGTTCGGATCATAAAACAAAGAACAATTAATTCTCTGTACTAAAAATAGAATAAGTCTAAGTTCTTTAGCTATGGAATTATTTTTGGAATATATGTCATTATTTTTGGGATATATGCAATTTTATACCCCTTCCTAGTCCTGATATTGGTTTGACTCCTACCTCTCCTTTGATGTAGACTTCCTTTCAGTTTATGAACGACCCTACCTCAAAGTTGCAGATCAAAATTTAAGATTTTAAAGAGGCTAAAAATATTATCGAAAGGGAGATTTGAACAGTGGGTCTGTCTTTGAGAGCCCCTGGATGTTATGAAATGCTAAATTCATTTGGTGATGCTGCTCTGAAATGTGATCGAACCCTTCATGCTAAATCCTGCGTTTGGAGTTTATATCAAACAGCATTTGTTGAGTTGTTGGTGATGGTCTGAGGGACCAAAAGTTCATTCACCTTGCAATGACTGATAATAAGGGGGCTAGTCAATACGGAATGTTAGTCACGATGAACTTGAGCAGAAAGCAATAGAAACGCAGCATGTAAAATCACTTGAAGCCCTTACTATAACGTACAGTGGAGAAGCTTATAGTAGCAACAGAGAACAAGGCGATAAGGGACTAACCAGACAGCAGCCAGGCCAGGACATCTCCAGTGCTGAGGAGCGGTTAATATGCATATTTGCGATGACTACATGTTACGTAGCAAGCATTGAACCTCCTACCAGGGCCATGTGACACCACTTAGCAACCACGTGACCACCTTAGCAACCACGTGACTACCTTAGCAACCACGTGATCACCTTAGCAACCACGTGTATATCTAGTCGGGAGTCACGGGTTATCAAGGGCAACAACAAGCAGTGTCTCCGAAGTAATTACATCCATGAGGTACCGAAACACTTGCGGTGCGTACTGTTTGTGTAGCGTGGGTGGACTGCAAGTGGATTCTGGGCTGTATGTTTGAAGATCGTGTCTACTTCTAGGAATCTAATGTTTGTGCGTCTTAGGGTATTTTAGGAATCACCATAGCGGGTTTTAACCGCTACGGGCAGCGGGTTTCTCTCAAAACCCGTTTCCACTTAAACAGGCGTATTTTGTATCCATCCGACTTTACCATAAAACAAGTACTAGATACTAGAATAAAAGGATGGTCTTCTGTAACAGGTCCAGCCTGCGCAAACATCTCTATTTTCAATACATACAACGGCAAACAGAACAAATAATTGCTGGTATGATAAACACTGAATAATGTTCGGTGCGTCGAACTTTTACTATAATTCCAAAATAATTAAAGTATCAACTTGGGATAACTTATTTGAAATCAAAATTGTCATTAATTTCTGTTCAGTCAGATAAAATCTCAAATACCAAAAGTCTAATTTTAAAAGGTGTCACGGGTCCCCTTGAACTTACCGGAAATTACCGGAAAAATAAATTTTGACCATCAGTTGTCATATTAATGTGTGCAAAGTAGAATTTAGATAAGACAGAATAATAGAAAATTACCGCAAGAGGAGAAGGTTACGAGACAATATTTCTGGAGATCAAATTCTGGGGGTTCGAAGATATGGGGATTTATAATATGGAGATTTTTCGTTAAATCCCGAAATTCGTTCCACATAAATATGTCTCGTACATAAGGCAATAAGGCATTTTAGATGTCTCTGTCTGGAAAACAGAGCAGCAATGCCTTACACAAAATCTAACAGAATGCACCTCACTATACACTGTTATCTAGTATCTGCCATACATTTATCATCATTGATCAATAAAGTGGATACTGCTAAGGTAAATATTTCAATACGCAATGTAACAATGCAGGTATTTTACTAGACTGTACCAATGTATGGATTAGCATTTTGCTCTTTCAGTAAGTGGCATTCATCAGCACAGATTAAAAACCAAAATTATTTCCTTAATCCTAAGCATATTTCTTAAATCTGAATTTGAATTAGCAACTTAACAATTAATTAATTAAATTTTTACGTTATAACTTATATCAATTATATTATTCAATCTATAATTATTAAATTAATCATTGATAATATAATCTATAAATAATTTGAATTTAGCAATCAATCACATGAAATTAAATTATGTCTTACCTCAAAACAATTTAAATCATAATATTTATCTTCAAATTATGATATGCATTCCATTTTACAATTAATAATCAAAACAAATTACGATATTAGCTAAAATCAATTTACTGCAAAAGCTGGTAAGTCTTAGTTACTTGATTGAAAATCTCCTAAGATGTCAACAAAAAAACAATATCAACTTTTCAATAATCCTATGATATTCAATGGAAAAACAGATTAAAAGCATGTTATTAAAGATGCGCAATATTTAAATACTTCGTCACAGATAAGAATAAGATAGTATTTTCAAATAATACTAATTAGCACCGAATATAAATAGTAAAATATTAACATGAATGTGAACAGATCCATTATAAATAAGCATACTATATAATAATACCAGGCATTAATGATCAATTAATACGAGTTTCAATAAATGAGCCTTTAATAACCGTGGTGCTTTCAGTTGGTTTTCTGGCTTTATATCGGAGCACAGTGCGAAGGCTTAATTGAAGCTGAAAGCAGCACAGTTACCAAATCCGATATGACTTCTTAATACTGTTTACTAACACGAATATAACATTTACCATGCTGCCAGTTAAATACAAACAATGTCCTTGGTTATGATGAGACCAGCTCATTTCATATGTCTTTACATAACTTACAAATCACACGCACAGCAACACACGTTGTAGGTTGCACAGGGATCAAAGGCGGTTGAGAGGACGTCATTATCACACCTTATAATGGTGAATTGATGACGTCATTATCACACCTTGCAATGGTGAGTTGGTGACGTCACACCGCCTTTTCGCCGAGTGCAGGACACAGACTTCTCATGACATCCAGCTGAAGAGATGGTGCTTGATGAGCATATCCTGGACATCCTGTTTGACAGGTTCGCTCTGCGTCTTGTTGTTGATTTCGTAATCCAGACTCAGGTTGAAAGCGTACTTTGACAGCAGTCTCAGCTCGCACTTGATCTGGAACCAGGCAGGGGACCGGATGAAGGACCAGGGAGCGTACCAGCGTTCGGTGATCTCCGTACTCTGACAGAGCGTAGCAAACCACATGTGGAGACACTGCTCGTTCAGACCCGCGCAGATCAGGGACCGGAGCTTCACGTCAGGACTGATGTTGAGGGGGTCGTGGCTGGCGTTGATGAGGTGCATCGCTCGGAACAGCATCTCGTTCGGTTGGAGCACCTTCTGCTCCTCGTCAAGACGGAAGGTTTTGCAGAGGACGAGTCTGCCAGGATCTGCGTGAACTGCTCCTTGATCTGGTGGTCGATGGCGTCCTCTACGAAGTGCCAGGGGTGCAGGGCGCTCCCCATGACGGAAGGTCGGCGCAGGCCGTGCTCGAAGATGTTCCGTAACGAGGTGCACATGTTGCCCCGCACGAGGGTTGTTATCTCGTTGCTTACTCGGTCGTCCCCCTCTATCGCGTACATCTTGCTTCGCTCGTCCAGCAGCAGGACGAACTTAGCGGGGAAGAACCCCCGAACCCCTCCCAGCTCCCCAAACCAGCAGTGCTCGTCCTTCTGGTTCAGCACCGTGATTATATCGTTCTTACAGAACCCCAGTTCGTCCTCATCGTGCCGTTCGAAGTCCATAAGAGCTCGGGCTCGGAGGGGTCGGTTCCGGGAGAAATCCTTGAAGTTCTCGATGTCTCGTTGGTGCGATTCGAAGGAGTAGTCAGGGCT
This sequence comes from Beroe forskalii, assembly GCA_011033025.1. Lineage (NCBI taxonomy): Eukaryota > Metazoa > Ctenophora > Nuda > Beroida > Beroidae > Beroe > Beroe forskalii. Next base: position 2,532 of record WFMF01000772.1, on the reverse strand, counting down.
TACTTCCAGGCGAGTGTCGCCACCAAAGTGCCGGACGATGGTGGCTATGTTCTTTCGGAGATCCTCCAGCATTTCGGTTTGGGCGATGTTTTTAGCTTTGTCACTGACACTGGCTCCGTACCCAAACCACTGCCTAGAATTTACAACATGATGTCTTACAACGGCGTGAGACGATTCGATGGTAGTAGTATATCAAGGTATTCTATCATTTTGGTTGAAGAAAGCTACCTTAGGAGGTGTATATTTTATGTGGAATAAAATTTTGGTAGGTTTTAATTTGGGGATCTTTCTGAAGTCATTACCATAGTTAACATATGATAATGACGTCATTTTGAGCTGTCATGGTGGGTAAAAATATGGGGATTTTTCCCAAAAATCCCCAAATTACAACCTTTATAAATACACCTCCTAAGGTAAGTATGAAAAATAGATAAAAAGCCAAATTTAAAGGACTTACGAGAACCACGATGCTCTGGTGTCAGCAGTTTTCCTAGCTTGTTCCCTTGGTTGTGGGTCGTAGGGTTTACCCAGCGTGTTTATAGTTGAGTTAAGTGTGGCTGCAGCCTCGGTCCTGCAAAGTGGTTGAATGAAGATAAATGTGAGAGGGAAATGTGAAATACTTATCAAGGCCCACCACAATGGAACAATGAACATTTTAAACATAGCATAATTATAAACACTGAATACCTTGCAAACATCACATTTTACATAGTATACATCATGTAAATTGTCTAGAATGTACAAAGTATACATTCAGTAAACAATGTACAATGTATTCATTGAGTTTAGAATGTACAATGTCTACAAAGTGTACTGTATACCTTCAACACAAAATTTACAATGCATACATTCAGTACAGCATGTACATTGTACACTATACACTGGTTGCCCCACCTCATTTCCTGCAGCACGTGGTCAGTGAGGGAGGTCGTTATCTCATAGCTGTGTGATATCAGTTGCTCTACGTCCTCAACATGAGATGGGGCGTTTGACAACTGAAAGAGACACAGAACTGTCATTTTCAGAGTGTTAGTGTTAGAACATGGAAAAAAGCAAAGATAGGTCTGTCAGTAATTTCCAGTATTAGTTTTAAAAGCAACTTACTGCTTGCGTTCGTAAGTATCAATGTCACCGAGTATCCATATCACAGAGCAAAACAAATTACCAAAAAACGGAAGAAATTGACCTGTTTACCTCGGTAAAAATTCCCTCTGTGGTGTGTTGAGCAAGGAAAAGGTCTTTGTTGATGGATAATATCCCTAGAGCTACCCGGAACAAAAGAATCGAACCTTCGTACAGGAAGCAATCCCATACACTGAAATAACACAGCTTATACCAGCAATAAGAAACTGGTTTATCATGAATATATGAACACTCGTATATCATTCAAAAATAAAATGTGGAATGATGACTTGTTTTGTTGTGTTGATTAGATCTGAGAAGTTCTCACAGTGCTATTTATGTGCCAGGTGCGCAAAATATTATTTGTATACTGCAGGGATCTCGATGTTTTTAATTGAAATGATGGTTACCGTAGCCCTGTAGAAAACTATTAACTCATTGGCCCCTCCCTGATGAATAAAGTGGCAGAGTTATAGCTTTAATTTCGCAGAATTTCCCGCACTAACCGTAGCGTTATTCTGGGGGCAAGGACAGCAGTGTAGAGCGTCAGGAACCAGTTAAGAGTAAGGAGATTAATCTCAACTGAGTGGTGATCGAAGTGGGCGTGGAGATCAGGGATATACTCCTCAACTAGCTTAGAGAGCACTGCCTGATCAACCTAGGGCGAGAGAGTGGTTTCTTATTGTGGACACGATCAAACAGTAGAATAGAAACTCTATATAAACCCACAATGCACCTAACATTTTGATCTTAGACAATTTGTTTCTCAAATACGCCCCTAGAATCACTGACATGATTTGGAACTAATGAATTGATGTCTCAGCTCCATACCTGGCTCCCGAATAGATTGGTGTTGTAGTAGTGTGAGGGCAGGAGGTCCTCAATAACACAGCTCACCAGCCAGAACACCTCACTCTCTTCCAACAACAGCAGCAAAGTTGACACCACCATGCCCATTCCTTGACAGTACCCAATATCCGGGAACAGCCAAGATATGCCTCGTAGCACATTCCTCAATCTGTTGACCCCGCTAGCGTTGATAGTTTGGAAGAACACGTTGTTAGTGCTGGTCCTCACCAGGTCTCGCTCAATCATGCGCGTTGTCACTGTGTCTTCGTCCCAGCAATTGTGTAGAATGTCCTGTGGAATGATAGGGAGATATTATCTTCTGGTAAATTGAGAAATTGGTATATCCAAATGTGTTTCTCAACACAACCCCAGATTATCAAAGATCCTGTAGCGAACATCAAGAAGAGCAATTCTTGTTCGTTTCTCAGCCATGAAATAGAGAGCGATAGTTTTGTGATAGTTTTGATATTTCAAGTGTCAATTCAAATACCATGTAAGATAAGTTAGACTTGGCAGTCAAGTGTAAATTCAAATACCTTAAGATATAAGTTAGACTTGTAG
>WFMF01000771.1:0-48309 GCA_011033025.1 Beroe forskalii | reverse complement strand
CCCGGGGACATAATATTTTTAAAAAAATTTTACCAAAACCCAAAAAAGAAAAATTTTTTCCCATTTAATAATTTTTTTTACAGGGTTGGGGGGCGCACAAAACGAAAACCAAAATTTTGGCCCCCAAAAACCCCAAAAAACACTGTAGGTATCAGACTCTGATATTGACACTGGCTTGCTCCAGTCTACCTGACTGAAGTCTTGCTTCAAGTTCAATAAACTGTTCAGCAGCTTGGATATGGCCTTTTATTGTGTCTTCAAGGTATCAAAAGCGAATGATAATGATGCCGTATAAAACAGAGAGGTATGAGCTTTCTGGGATATCTGTTGGTATTAATGTCCGTGAGAGTCTGTTTATTGGAAATCTGTCAGACTTACCTTGCAACCCTTGGGGTATTTGGATCTACAAACCGCAGTATAATTTATCATGTCGTAGTAATGTTCCTATGTATTCCTTGACTAATGAGCTCCTACAATGTGATTAGGAACAGATTAGAAGTTAAACATAACATGATTGATAAGTTCCTGCCACAAACCACGTACCAATTGATTTGACAATGAATAGACAACAATAGTAGGGATATGATTGAAGGTGGGGACCAGAATGTAGTAGGGATAGGAAAGGTTGTATCGAATTGGCGATAGGTAAAGATGACACTTACTTTTTTGAACTGTTACAGTGACGTAGCTGGCAGCAGCAAAATCATGAAGATCCAGACTATTTTGAGTTATAAAGACATATTTAAATTTGCTCTGAAAACTTCAGACGTTCAAGTTTCTGTAATGAACAGTAAACCTTTTTAGATACTTTTGCTTATGCCGTTTTCAATTTTCTAACCATGAGATTTTTCAATCTCATTAATAATTAAGAAAATTTTAGGCTCAAAACATCGCAGAATATTTAGAAACTTTTATTTTTTTCTACCTTTTCTAATGAAACAACCGAGTGTATCGGAGAAGTTTATTTTGATGTGAAGTGAGATATGTTCTTTAAAACTTGGCACTCCCAACTTTCACGTAATAAATCATGCATAAACAAATCATGCTCTGAGAATAATATAATATTCTTGTCTCCGGTGCTTTATTTTTGAATTTTGAGGTCAGTGAATTTTTTATGCAAAAACATTTGCCCGCCCAAGTGCTGGCAACTCAAGTAGAAATTAAGCCTGCTTGCATAAATTTGGACAGAAATTAACCGCAAGATGAATATGTTGAATACGTATGTATATTTCTAATGCTACTTTAAGGCTATTATGATATTTTACTTGATGAATTACTTGAGCTCTAGACCGCCAAATGTCGCCGTACTTCAAGGCTGGGACTTTATCTCCAGACAAGAGATATAGCCTGGCACAGTGACACACTGCTCATATACGCGACAACTAATATTCCAGGCTAATACATGTGAAATTAATAATTTGCTGGCTTGTCATGAAATAAATTTCATGAAACACTTCAGATCATGTTCCAAGGTATATCTAAATTCCTCGAGTACATATTTCCCATGGATATCATCGGCAAATTCTCATAACTTCAGTTATTACCCATATCCCTAAATTTACGCCGAAATTCCACTATAAATGAACTCTTATAATTTCAGTAATTATCACGTTTGCCGCGTCCTAGGAACTTCTGGTTACCTTGGATTCACCAACTGTAACTGACGTATGATGGCGATCATTAAGTACTAAGTAGGGACGCGAGTATTAAGTCTGCAAAGAAAATTGGTGTGTCTGCTTTTAAAAGAGGGTCGAGCAAACTTCGAATACTGTACTAATACCTCAATATATGTGTGTATATGTACTGTGTATGTCATTCTGGTATATCATTCTTTTGTAACCCCACTAACCCCTGTCCCTTCACTCATCCAACCCTCTGTTTTCAACACCCCTCGATCTCCCCTCTTCCACATTACCCCTCCTAACGCTGTTCATTATTTCAGGAGAAGAGACCGGTGAAGTACATGTGAAGAGGAAGTTGTCCGGCTCATCAGGCGGAGAAAGCGTCATTTCCCCGAAGAGAAGACGCAGCTCATCTCAGTCTCTCGTCAAAACTGAGATAAAAAGTGAGATCATTGTGAAGAAAGAGGAGGAGGATTTGGACGACGATTACTTGGATGATGAGGATTTGGAGGAGGAAAAGCCCAAACTGGGCCCGGAAACCCAGTGCATGTCTCTCGACCGACCGAAACGTTACGTTCAAACGCAAATGGAACGTCGAAGGAGGATGGACTTGAAGGACTGTTATAAGAAGCTTCATGCTGAGGTCCCCAGCATAAGTCGCACTGATCGTGTTTCTAAGATTATGATTCTGAAGAAATCAGCCGAGTATATCAAAGAGGTTGAAGCAGAGGAGCAGCAGAACCGAGACGAGTTGAGACAATTGAGACTCCACCAAAAACACTTAGTTGAGAAGTTCAGACAGCTATTCAAACTTACTCAGTCCAAGCCATCCAGTACCTAACATTTTCATAGATGAGAAATTGAAAAATGAAACATAATCTAGGTAATAAATACTACTGTACCATATTTTGCTATATAACAATGTAAATAGTGTTTTTGTAAGGCCTATAATGAGCCAATGAGCCATGCGGCGGTTGAGCCAGAAGGGACTTCTGATACAAAAGCAACTCTTAGACGAATAGAAACGAAATGAGCTTAGAAATGGGATGATATTAGTTGAATTTAAGCACAAGGTGAAGCTATTCTTTGAGAATCACGCCAAATGTAAACAATCTTGGATATAGACTATGTTTGGAACTCTAGTAAGAACATCATTGAGGTTTAATAATGAAGTAATGATGGAAAATGTGATTCGATATAGTGATTCTTTAAGAAGAAATCATGAAATGAACCTTAGTACCCAATAAATACTGTATGTTTGTTGATCTTAATAATCCTTGTTAATTTTATTAATCATAACATATCGTTACTTTAGCTTAACTTATATATACGACATACGTCAACTTTTACCCATGTTTCATGGGGATTTTATTATTGTTTAATTTTAACTGTTTGATAACTTATTGTTTTAGAATTTTTAGCTTAAGATTTGTTTTTAAGCTTAAGCCGCGAAGCAAAGGAACAACATAGGTTGAGGGGATTTTTTTTGGAAATGATATGACGATAAAAAACTTTATTTATGTGTATAACAATTTGAAGGAGAAAACTATGCTTCGTGGCTATTATGAACGTTGCTTTGCAGTAGCAACAAGCTTCTTTGGTTGGTTTTACAGCGGCGTCTGTACAGAGATTGTTTGTGAAGAATGGTGGAGAAATGACTCCTTGCAAGAGTGAATTGTTCGAATACTTGCCTTGCAAGTATCTTTAGAAGCTTCGGATGGCTGGGTTTGGAATCCACATTCATTTAACCAGCGGTAATCAATCAATTAGTGGGATAATTAATGATTAGAGAGCACCCTACTGATTATACGAGTACTGCTCAATGAATTATGCGCGCAGGTATGTCAAAGAAAGGGTATTTCATTGAGATTTTATGTAGATAATTATGATTTCTTTCCTAATTATGTAGTAGCGCCCCTCCGAATAACTATTCCGCTGGTTGAAGGCATGTGGTCCCGAACAATAGGTATGAATATTATATTTATTAGACTAATTGTTTATCTGATGTGGCCGGAAAGTGTACGATGGCTGGCGTCCCCCCGATGTAAACATGCCGGTCATTTTTGTAAAATATGCCGGTACTGTTATTTAATGAAGGGAAAAGTACCGGGCCACTGCAACCGAGGGTGGGTGTATGGCAGGAGTTTTTGGAGGGAATTCTCAGGGTTTGTTTGGGCTACCAGCACAGCAGCTGATCCATCAGCACAGCTGTCAGACCAAACACAGATATAGGAATACGGAATCATAACATTTCAAATGATGCGTACAAGTGGCCAACAATCATCAAATGATTTCTAGGTACGGTTAATAACCTGAAAAAAGTTGTGAAATTCCGGGAGGGGAATTGGAAGACAAGGTCTTGTCGCCCTCGCACCCTTGGTCAGTGGCTCGGTTGACGCCCCTGTGACCCAGACGTTACACCCCGCGTGTGATTTTCTTCATGGTTTTGGCATCTAACAAAACTATGCAGTTGTTTTTATATTTCTTAAATCTCATTCTATGTAACTTATATATTATGTATCGTCCAAATAGAGCTTTGTTTCAGAAAGCCGCAATTTCACTTTTGGCTAGATGGGTTTAGTTATATATGTGATCATATGATACCAATACTATATATAGATTGTAATAGTTCGTGTGTAAATTTTCTAATTTTTTAAAAGTTTTGCTGTCGGATGATCACCTGACGTGCTGTAGAATGTAGATTATTGGTCAAATTTTCAGCTGTCATCAACATATATCACTACTGAATTTTCAGAGATTCAGTCGCCCCAGATTACAGAATATTTCGGATATTTAGACTGTTTCCCAAACACCGTGTCGTTGGACATTGAAACTATCCAAATTATGCTAAATTCCTGATGATATTTCAAACTACTTCTGGGCTTTGATCAGCTGCAGTTAGCGTGTAACGACAGCAAGACAGACGTGGTTTATATAATATGATTCATTTACTCTATATTAAATTATTTCTTCTTTTACTCCCTTCACAAGACCATGTAGTTGACGGGATATTGGTTTATTACCCATAGCGCGTTGTGGTTTGACCAATCACTGCACAGGAGCTGTATGCTGCTGCGCGCTCATTGGTCACGCCATGTGAAGTGCAGCTGTGGGTAAACTAATTGACCGTTGCCTATCATAATAATATGTTTAGGTTATATCCCCTGAGGTTGACTCCAGTGTACACTAAGATAGCATTTGAAAGTGTTATTATCAGGGTTACTATTGGTGGCATATTAGCCAGAGTTCACTTTGACATTGACCAATCAGCGTTCGACGTTATTGTAAACTAGCGCGCTGATTGGTTTATTTCAAGACGAGTTAGGGATCCTCTGGGCATGCTAATACGCCACTGATAATAGCCACGGTATGAATTAGAGGAAGACACCACATGGCAGGGATCGAGATGTGATTCCTGTGAAAACAGACGAGTCTTTCTACTGATTTTACTCATTTCTGGACTGTGATCCATCCTTCACCTCATAATAGTCAGAGGTCGTTCACAGACTACATAGTCAGCGGGAGGGTTCTCAATGGTTGTGATCAATTTCTTATTTTCCTTAACGATGGAGTATGAGTAATTTTGGTGGAATTGGTTGGACATGACATATCTCTCTTGAGAATTACCTACTGCCCTACAGGGAGTAGGATTTATTCACATTACAGGCTGGAAATTGACCAACGTGATTACTTAGTATGTGAACGACTTCTGGTAAACCTGCATGTTTGGACACCTTGGAACCCATTTAATTCTAAGATCATGAAATATTATCCATTTTCCCTGACATTATTAGAGGAACTTGCAACTTTTGAAATGATGGTTATCATTTTGTATGTTGTATCAAATGTATCATATAATAATTGAACATAATCAAGGATGTTTTGAACTATGACGGCTCTATAACACCACATGATGACTATGTGCACCAGTTTGTCAAGGCAGTAAACTTGACTTCTATTTTTTATTTAAAACAAAACACGTGTATTGTATGAAAAGACCCATGTGTCTTAGTTCCTTGTTTCTTATGTATGTTTTACACACATGTATGTTTTTCTTATATATGTTTTATCTCTCTCGGGATTATGGAATCAAAGAATGTGAGATATATATCGACTTGATGTGATGTGGATTGGCTGATGATTGGCTTGAAATTATCAAAATGTATGCACATCCTTCATCTCTCGGAAGTATTGAAGTACTGTAATCCCGAAATGGTTTCCTCTAGTGCAGTGAATTACTACTGACTAGCTCGTTTCATTTACACATTAAAACTTAGTATGTATATGTATATCAAATTATATGAAGAACGTATGGAAGTGTCGCATTCTTTAGAAGCTGATGATCATACAATTTGCTGCTGGAGATGTAGGGTCAAAATTTTGGGCGTAAATTCTCAAATCATTTGCTAACGCGATATGAAAATCTTTGAAAAATTGATTGATCATTGAAGACGATTTAACAATATGTCATGTTCCGATTATATTTCCTTGGGACATTGTTTGGTAATTGACAACGGTGATGATCAAATAACACACTTCCATGCCCAATAAATTATTACTTACGTTTGAATTATAGTGTTACATGTGTTATCGTTTATTGTATACGACATTAATCAATTCAGCTTAGTTAAAGTTAAGATGTTGTTGTCATTTCTCCTTTATTCAATGATGAAAGTGATGAAAGTAACAGCTTTTGAGATGTACAAATCTAAGCTAAATTCAATGATACTGCTCATTGGTGGATTGGGCTTATGATTGATCACACTGATCGACTGGAATCTCAATTTTTATGGGTTCAATGTGGGGAATGGCCTAAGTGTACTCTGTACAGTTTGCAAGGGTAATACTGCCAAGTGTGCAATGTAGACTGTACAATACTACAGTATACACTGCACAGTGTAAACTGTACAAGGTGATCATGGATTTGATGCGAATTGGCAATTGTACGGGGTTGTGGTACTAAACAGAAAATCTAAGTGCCATTGTTATAGATAAGGCTTGCCAAAAATATAATCTCTGTTGGGACATTTCCACAGCATATTATTATGATTATGTCAGTGATAACATGTAAGAATTATGCAATCATATTTGGAATAATTAAACTCATGGAGGGCGTATCCATTTCCAACTGAAATTCCAGAGACATTCTATAGGGTTCATAAAAGAGGGATCAAATTCAATGATAAGACATTCCCACAGAAATTCAGAGAAATGAATGCTGGTTGTAGCTGCAGACATTGCCAGATTATTGAGTAGAGTGTAAAGCACCTGTGTCCACTGTCCGCATGGGGTTTAGAATACAGAGACTTTAAACCGTTATTTTCTACCAAACTCATACCTCAGTCCATTGTGGTTTCATCATCACGGTGTGAGAAATTACTTCTGGCACAACAACGAACAATGACTTGGCACAATGAATCACGAATTGGTCATTTGCCAAGTTTTTCTCTGCATTTTCTGCATACGTATGAGACTGCAGTATATAGCGTCTAACATGTAAATGTTGGTTGAGATGTTGTACAGATGTTTCCACTTTCCAAGTAGGCACAATCCCCTCCCTATACTGCAGTTACAAAGCACCCATTGTAATGTCGAGGTGTTAATCCAATTCCACACGTAGCACACTGAATAGCAGTGCTAACTGCTACAGCTGTGTTCTCCATGACCGAGTGTTTTGAATCAACCAGAACACACTGCACGGCACTCATAATTACAAGGTTTATTATCTCAGAACATAATACGACGAGCATCATTTGGTCTCCACAGGGTTGAAACATCCTTTTCTCTTCCCCTTCTGTGGTATACACACTTACAATGGCTTCTCATAATACTCCCCTTCACCCCTCTTCCTTCTTCTACCATTCTCAGTTCCTTACCCCTCCTTAAGCCCTCCCCCTCACCTCCCCAAACATCGCGTGTGGTATTGTTGAGACTTGAGTTGATCACGGGTTACAAGTTCATCTCATGAGAAAGAGGGTGGAGCCATTGTTATCAAATAGAGAATGCTTTCTTATTTAGGAACAAGCTAAATTTAGCATCCAATTCTCAGAATCAGCCTGCTGGAACTGGTTGTTGATTAAAACTTCCAGTTAAGAAATTGCCTTCAAGTTTGAATAATGTACACATAGAAACTGAAAGCATTCCTCCCGCAGAATACCAACACTCAGGTAAACCATGTTGTGTTTTGTAGATTTAAATACCAAATTGTTTCGGCAGGTATTTTAATCTTGTTCAACAAACCACAGTACAGAAGTGCTGTGATTTGGAGGAGTGTAACCCGTCCTAGCAGTCTCTGTGTTGCCGTGGTTCTTAGGGTGATGTTTATTGTTTTTCTTCGAACAGTGAGAATAACAATGAATCAGAGTGTACACAGCTCTATTATTAGCTTAGCACCCCCCGTACCAATTACATGAACAAAGAACACACCAAGTAAACTCCCTGCTATATTAGCTGCAAAACAGGGTAAACATAATAACGATATTTGTGAAGATGAGAGTTTCTGTTTAGAACCAACTTCATGAATTGATGGTATTAATTGGAGTGCTGACCATAAAATGCTTGAGCCACTCCGATGTTTCCATAGGCCAACAATCCAATTAAGCAACATTTCATTAACTAGGCTGAAATAAACCCTCGTTCAGTCGCTTCCAGAAAAGAGTAAAAAGTTCCCATAACAATTGTTTTTGGAATTTGGCCAAGGGTTTGTTTGATGTTTCTATGGTATCATTTGAAGGGTAACGTTCGTAAGATGCCTTTGGATGAAGGACCTGTCAGTGGTAAATCACCAAGGAAAACCTTTACAATCTCCTAGGTTACGGATTGTTTGGAAAAGTGACATGGTGACGGAATTAGATTCACTGATTTGTGATTGGCTTCTTACTGAAAACACGCGCAAGTGAATCGGACAGGTCATTGATTGATTCATCATAATATTCGGTGAAAAGGTGCATAATGACATGGTGGATTATAATATGGGACTGTGTTGTAACAGAGACTCACACGTCAATGAAAGCAGCATGCTTTTTCTCAAAATTTCCAGTATTGCTCATATTGCAATGAAACGTTTGTATCAATCCATGTACTGTAATTTGAATCAAGATCAGCTGGATTTTCAATCATGACATCACTGCTAGTATCATTTCATTTTGGGGAAGCTCTTAAAATATTTCACTGGCTGTTTATACATCCGTGTTTCAGTTACACGACACTGCTCCCTGACATATGGATGTTGCTGACCCTATTCGGTTTGAAATGTTGTTGAAAAGTGATGTAGGGCGAGGCCATACAATGTGCAAAATCTAGCACACCCCGTTCAAACTCAAATATATTTATGCTGTTCTGACATAAGTGTACCAACTTCTGCAAGCTGCATAAGCATATGCTTGATGCGTATTGAACATCATATTATCCATATATTTTACAACTAATGAGTAAGCAGTTGGGTGTGTCGGACTAGACCCAAGAAGTTACGAAACATTAGAAACATTAGATGGTTAGAAACATTCGTGTGGAGGGTTGAATGCCGCGCATAATATTCTAATTCTATGATTCCAGCCCTTAAGTGAGTTCAATGAATAGCGTAAAGATGTGAATTCTGCCGCCCTGCTCTCTGCCTTGTGGAAGGTTTTAAAATAAGAATCATGTCTTGCTAGTGCTATTTGCGTTACATAGTGTTTCCTGGCAAATGTTTTGTGTACAGTCCACTCACTGTCCCATTAAGACTTGTTTAAACCTAGTGACTGTGAACACCTGGATATAGAGGAAAAATGACGTATTACCACTATTGTTCTTTAGGTCTTTGATTCAATTCCGGAAGTCTCTCAGCCGGAGCTACAATGATGTGGCCACTGCTACTAACAACTGGCAATACTATAGACCATTCGCCAATGGCCAGCAGTGTCAATCTCTCCACACATGCACCACATGCACTGCTACCACATGTACTGCTATCTTCTTTCAGAGAACTTGACACCACCAATTTTATCGTGTTTCCGGGTTCCCACATGTATTGTAAGATGTGGTAGTAATAATATGCAAACCTTACAACCACTCCATGCTGCTGTATTGTATAAAGTCACGTGACTAAGCTACATATTCCTTTCTTGTAACCACTCTGCCATTGTGTTATAACTGGTGAGGTGATGTCATTGTGTGCATCAGTTTACAATTCGCATTGAGCAGCACGGAAAAGATTCGGAATTTTACTATTCCAAAACATTACATCATATTCCTATCCGGGTTTCAATACCGGGCGATTAGATGAACTCTGCGGCAATTTACTTGCAGCTCATTGAGGCAATTAACTTGGGGTTTGAATTTATACCGCTTTTCAATGACAATATGACATCATTCTGATTTATTTGGGGGTATATCAAACAGCATACTGATGATTTTGGACAGTGAAATGCAATGTGAAGATTGTCAAAAGAATGTTCATTGGGGTTGGGTAATTTGGAACTGTGGAAATGGTGTTAAAACTTGGCAATCATCTTCAAGTTGAACACTGCCATATTCGTGTTGGCATATGGTTTATCTTGGCTGATGGCAAGGTTCCAACTTCCTATCGTAACATTGAGGAAGTGCCAAGTTTATGCTAATGTTATGACAACTTTTGCAACCCTACACTGCACACCACATGAGCTCCACCGTGGCAGTCAAAGTGATAACTTTCTCAGGGTAATAGAGCAGGAGATAATCAGAATCCCATGTAAGGTCTACTACACTAATGGATCATACATCAACAGCTCCATTGATTCTGATAATTCACAGCTATCTTTTCCTGCAAATTTTCCTGAGAAAGAGTCAATCGTGGGGCTTCCCAAGCGTGGCCACTCAGACTACAGAGACTTCTCAGTGGTACTGACGTCATCCTCTCATCATTATGAGATATAATGATGACGACTCTAATCTCAAAACCGCCTGATTATTGAGTAGCATTGCTGTGGGTCTACACTCTGCCTCCTCCTCTTCCTCAACTAGTTATCACAGGGTGTATTCTTTGTTGAGGGTGGTAATTGGATTAGTGGAGAACTGCATTGCACAGCGGGGAGGAATAACAGACCTACGGCACACTTGATAATTGGGTGGAGAGGTTGCCAAAAAGCCTCAAGGACATTGACGTGTTTCGCTGATGGAATTACTGCAAATCAATCAGGGTTGGAGGAAGAGCTGCAGACAACACTGTGTAATCATTGGTTGTAATGATGGCATTGTTATGTCATGTGATTCTAGGTGCAATGATTAACTAATTTACAGATGCTATAACGGTCAGATTGATTCGAAACACTCAAAACCTGTTATGGCCATATATAGTGACACAATCTCTGTTTTCATTTTTCCTTCAAATATCAAATGTCATTGAGCTCATTCATCATGACAAAAATTTCTGTCAGAACATTTGTGTCAATTTCATTATTTCTGAGCACAAGTTTGAAAAAGTTCATATCACATATGGTGTGAGGTATGGGGATTTTTAAAGAAAAAATCCCGTCTATTCCATCCCCGGCCCCGGTATAGTATGAATATGCCCCATATGAATGTTTTGATAATAATGTGAAGATAAAATCAGCCACGGAAAGGAGATCTATATCACGTAATTACATGTAAATTCTTTAATGACATCAGCTTCAAGCCTAAATAAACTCAAGAGAGGGTGTGCCAAAGGAAAGAAGTATGATATAGGGTGTGTACCTAGTGTATCTAGAATCTATAGTATTAGGTACTATTTCAGATAATGATATCAAAACGTGGAAATCATGTGGCAAGTGATACAAACTACACAAACAAACGTGACAATCAGATTGAATTGTAACTTTTTAACATGCACTTCAAGGCCCATGATCTCAACTTGATGCAATTAAAAAGTCAGTGAAGGATAGCCGCCTAATTTGAAGGATTGCATTGTAGTGCGAAATGATGGTGGACCGTGGAGAGCGTTGTCTTCAGATATTGAGCCAATGCTGATCGATCCATCCAGAATGTCATGTTAGATGATAATTGGGAATGGTTTGGTGGATGCCAAGTCTTTGATAGACTTCACGACAGGGAAGATCCGGTTTGGAAACTGGCCAAGTTCATGAAAACCATTAAACGACTAAACGACTCACCATAAATCCTACTTAAGGGTACAAGATATAATAGCATGTAATAATGAAATGGGCCGATAACTGCCATTCCGCGGTAGTAAACTGCTCTTCCTATCGTTTGAACTTTGAAGACCACAGCAAATGTTGCTGACCGTCAATACTCACTGTACTTTGTGTATGATAATAAAATGAGCTGATTGTTGGTACAATTATGGGCGGTACAGAGAAGGGAAGGAGGTAACAATCAATGATTTAGTATTTTTATCCCAAATGCTGAGCTGCAAATGCAACACAGCCAATGCTAGATCTAATGCTAATTATCTATTATCAGATAAATAAATATTCACGAGGAGTACGAAAATGCAATGGATTACCAGGTTAAAACTTCCTTAATTTTCTTCAAAATATAAACCTTGTTCCAGCTGTGAGAATTCACAGGATAAATTTTGGGAATTGAGTAGGGTGGACCCGTGAGGCTTCCAGGCAACCTTCCAAAGTTCCAATGCACTCTCTTACTAGAAGTAGAATAACTTGAGGGTCACAACTAAAATTAAATCTTGGATTTAGTAAATTGAAATTGGTACTAAGATTTGGATGGCTGCCAACGCATAAGTGCGGCTCAGATACATTTGTAAAATGCTGCTTGAACTCTACACCGCAAGACCACCTCATTGAGATTCTACAGTGTGTGTGAAACATAATACAGCAGCCCTCCGAAAAGAAGTAAAGATAGGCATCACGTACAGGAGGAAAATTACAGAGGATATTCTCAGCCGGGAGGGTAAATCTAATTTACATTTTTCGTTAATATAATGTGACCATCTCATCACCCTCGCTCATGTATCTGCATGCGTCTGCATGAATATTATCTCCCAACTTCAACTAATAGCAAATCACACACTGTTCTGAGGGCTTCATCAATTACTTCCTCTCGTCACGTACCCTGACCCTCACATTCAGACTCACAAACAGGTACATTTGTCCAGTGCAAACCAGTAACCACCAATTACCGTGTTCCATCATACCATGGCCGGTACTATCCCAGAACACTGAAAAAACGCTTTCCGCAGCTACCTTTCCACAGGTCCCAGCCATTGATTACATTTGTAAGATTCTGGATGCATGGTCGTTAGTGGGCCAGAGTTTCCGGAACTTGCTATGAATAATATGATGATAATATTCTCACGGGCCACAGACGAACAACAGTCGACGACATCACTAATTCATCATTCTAAACCCTGATAATGAAGTCAGTCTTCCTGTATATTTCCTGTTCTTGACCTATGAAAACCTGCCCCGCTATGTCTGGATCAGCTGATCAACAAGTGGCCGGGGAATAGGATGATTCCGCAAAAACTCGTTGGTATCCCACGAATTAGATTAGGATGCTCAGACTCATTGGAAGCAAGGTAATGTCATTATATCATGTTTGGGGTCGTCTGAATGCAAATGAGGATTTGAGGAAGGATCGCTCTCCCGCTGGACAAGCACAAAGAAGCGAGGTCACGTGAACCCCCAGTATATACGAGGGATTTTTTGAACAAGCACACCGGACCTTCCACCCTCAAACATGCATGCTGTGCGTTTACCCGACTACTGAGGAAGAAAAACATCATGGATAACCTCTCACTCCATCATCTGCCATAAAAAACAAAGTACAAATATAGGATTTGCATGCTCACCATTCTTACAGTGTCGCATGTACCAAAACACGCCGGGTGAACGTCATCAATTTCCCACTCTGAGTCTTGATAATCTATCACTCTCACGCAGCTAATATTCGTGCCACCCAATCTCATGAGCGAATGACTGAGGGAAGAGACAGGATGTTTGCAGTAACATCACCTGATATCGCATGGTGTTAACTATCGCACATGGTGTGGTTAGGGGGAGTGCGGTTAAATGTGGCTTTCAAAAGCCATCATTATCATCCGACATGCTCCCGGGATCCATGTGTAATGTAATATGGCAAACACAACCACTATTAGTATTTCTCCTGTTTTAAAACATGTCATGTTGTGGTACGAAACATTGAATGTAGATAATATCAAGGGCTGTTGAGAGCTGCCAAGATAATGCCAAGTCATATTCTTTTTGTCAGCATGACACGCTATTGAAGTATTGATATGCCGACATTTCTGATGAAATTTGGACTAGGAGAACAAAGAAAAAACAGCATTGTTTCAACGTGACTTAAATTTGCCAGCACGTACACCGTTTTATTGGAATATTAGACCTCTAGAGCGCATTGGACTGCAGCTAGACTATCAGGCTTCATTTCATTACCTAGAGAGCAACTTCTCTGGCTTTCTACCCTAAACACCTGCAATGTATGACATCAGTCGTCCATGAAACATGGCACTAGCAGTCCTATATGTACCCTTGTCCTGTTCCGAGGAATCTTAAACCGACTTAGAAATGAACTACTGAAAATTCTACAGTTGGCATTATTTGGCCCCTACTAGGATCACTAGCTATAGCCCCAGTTTCGTTCTAAAAGACTGGAAGAGTAACTACAGAGTCTAACCAACAATGATAGAGCTGACCAATAACTTCCAATGACAGATGTGAATAACGAATGCTGTGTTTGGTTCACGTCACTTTAGTCAGAGAGTATTTTTAAAAGTACAATGTACTAAGGTATATAAAGGTACAACCACACTCAACACTGTACTCTCAACAGAGTACACGCTGTACCTCAGTGTCACACCCTGGGCCGTCTCACATTCAGAGTCATTTAATTACGTCAGACCAGAGTTTCAATAAGTGTGGAAACAGGTTCTAGTT
The DNA here is from genome assembly GCA_011033025.1 of Beroe forskalii. Classification (NCBI taxonomy): domain Eukaryota; kingdom Metazoa; phylum Ctenophora; class Nuda; order Beroida; family Beroidae; genus Beroe; species Beroe forskalii. The sequence continues at coordinate 33,815 of WFMF01000771.1, read as the reverse complement.
CTATACTATCATCATGTGAAGGATTTATCTCCCTTTTTTCTCAAACATAGATGAACAGATCTGTCCCAGAATAATAGAGAGAAAAGTGCATATAATGAGGAGTTGAACTGACCAATCAAGCGTAGCTTACTCCCTCAAGATTCGTTTAAATTGCAATTAGATGGCAGAAACAGGGTTAAGTGGTAAGTGCCGATATCAGTTAGCTTGTGAAAACGAGATAATCTCTAGCATCCCTTTTGTAAAACTATCATACGAGAGCTGTGAATGGACAATTTCCTGCGTAAAGTCAATGTGATCATGAATTAAGTAATTAAAATTTGGAGAGATCTTATGAAGTTATGGATAGTGCAATTATCAAGTGGGTGGTACCATTTAAATACTTAAATTAAAGTTTGATACAACACTGAAAATGAAAGGGTGGTATGAAAGAAATTTTACCTTAATATCAAACTCTTTTCACTTCTTTGAATCTGAATCCCAAGCTTTGGGATTTAAACAGGCTTATCTCTTCAATTCCATATCATATCATATCATTATACCTGAGAATAAGATGTGATAAGGAATTAATTGATACACAATCACACACGTAGAGATATAACGAACATTCTGAAACACCATATCTTATCTTGATTTATGTGGTGGAATATATAGGGCAAATCGTTTAAACAAGCTGCTCTTACATCCAGCAAGTGTGTAAATTTACACTCATTTTATCAATCCCTCAATATCATTCAGAGGTAAGCATTATTACATTTTCTTGCGTTACCTTAACAGTTTACACCCATTGCTATCCCAACAAAAGGAAGTTTCAAAATGAAACAAGCATATAAATGGAATTGATTTATATTGTGTAATAGCGTATTATTTACAAAAACATAATCAACAGCATATTTATTGATTTAAAACAAACCTTAATAACACAGGCCGAGGTTATTGATATCATATCTAGATACTTATAGTAGTTCTAGACAGGGATTTTTGAGGGGCTATAGCTCGAGCTAAAGCTCGAGCAAGCCTGTCTAGAATGGGATTTTTCGATGACCCTGGCTATAGTACCGGCTATAGGAGGGGTAATAGTTGGAGGTATAGCTCCGGCTATAGTTCGGGTCATCATTCCTGTCTAGAAAGCACTCTGACCCCAGCTATAGCTCTCTCTCTGATACACGTGACCCTGTCACGTGGTGCGCGTCATGAAAACAGCGCGAAATAGGAAGCAGATCGTAGTTACGCATCATATCATTTGTTATTCTAACATTGCACCTTTTTGCACACGTGACACTATGCGTAAGCTGACAGGAGCTATAGCTCGAGCAGCCCTGTCTAGAAAGAATTTTGTATCGGACGATATCCGGGGTCAGCGTAAAGGGTCACCCTGTATAGAAAGTAACTCTGACCCGAGCTATAGGTCGGGCTATAGCCCCTGAGAGCTCCTGTCTAGAACAGGTCTTATAGTATTATAATATTCTCTTACCAACAATCACCAATTATACATATCATAGAACAGTGTTTAAAAGAGCCTATAAACGATAATATATATGGAGCACTTGACTGATTAACAATAAAAGAACTAAAACTGATCCAAATATAATTATTATTATCAAAGCTGCATAATGCAGATCATGGACGTACGTGTCAAAAATTTTTGAGCATTTTATTAGCAGATCCAGATTCCAGAATTATTATAACTGTGAAATTTTTTGGAACTGTGGGATTTTTCCGACCCCCTAGCATACTTTTGAGGAGCTTCTAAAGTCTCAAACTCGTTCGAGTTTAGTTCGCTTGCATGACCTGCAACTTGCAGCCAGCAGTACAAGGTTGTTTTTCTCTTTTATATCTCAAAATCGAAATTCAAAGTTGAAAAGTTCTTCTTATTATAAACTTTCTTGGCTCCCCTTGAGGCTTATAGTTATTCCCCCCCCCCTTATTAAAGAAGATATGTCTGAAAATGATGCATCAATTGGCGAAAGAAGCTAAAAACTTCATAATAATGCTTGCATTTAATTAGAATTGACTGCTACGCTTGTTAATATTTAATATTCACGTTGCTATTAGTATTACACTGGAGAAGAGAGTTGAATGCGAATTATTTGGGAACAGGTGCCCTCCATTTGACCACGCTGTACACAATGGCGTGTTTTTAGAAATGGTGGCAATATCACAGCAAATAATGCTAAATCGATGACGTAATAACTGTCTACTTTGCCCGGTGACTTCGTGTTATTACTGAGTAGTGATCTGAAATAAGACACTTCTCACCATCTGCTGCTATTGCGCGGGAGCAAAGATCCAGAGGCTAACGACGTTTCAGTGAGGGCACAATTTGTGGCGGGTAGCCCGGATTCAATGACCGGTTTAATGAGTACAATGCTCCTTTATAACACAAGATAACGACGTCACTTTTAACTACCCGCTATTAGTGCTGCCCTGGAATTAGGATTACATTAAGTGCGCGCATCAGTGGAAATTAGAAGCAGTGTTACAATGTTGTGCAACATGAGCAAGGTAGGAGTGAAGGAAGAAGGCCTGAGGTGGGGGAAATGTTACAACATTGTGCAGGGGGCCGCGCAATATGAGCCTGCCAGCGAGAGGAGAAGAAAAATAGCGGGAAATCAATGGAATCAAAATAAATGACAGGATTATCAGGGTGCGTTACATAGTCACGTGTGATAACAATGTACGCTGTTGCCAGGTGAAATTTAAATTTTATTCAAGCAAATATTATTCAACTCAATTTTAATGACACATTTTTTCAGTTTTTTGGCACACTGAACGAACTGAATATTTTTAAGCTAAGTAGATTGGTGTATGAGAAGATCATGATCGGCCTTCAGTTTTACAAATATTTAATTTTAAACAGATAAACTTAATACCTTAAATGCCATTTTAGTTATTACCATTTAGTTATTACCATTTTAACATGGTTATAACAAAAATGGTAAAATGGCCTCATAACATTTTTCCATTTAACTCATGTTCATATGATTTCAAAATTTCTATATGATATATCCTATTCAAATTGTAATATTTTGCGTTGGCATCAAGGTTACACAACTGCTGCAGGTATCATTGAAAATTTGTGATCACTTCGTCAGAGCAGATTCGTTGTGTAGTCTACAGAGAGTATAACTGTTAGGAGTTCTCTGCCACATTGCACATAATACCCTAACAGCTGAGGCATTTTCTACGTGACTCACCCGGGGATATACTCCAGTGTGGGCCCATATAACACGATAACAGGTGGCACTTAAGTGGTTCTAAGTGGCTGTGCACCTCACATACGCCAACAGAATATTACTCAACAACTTATATCGGACCGCCGCAATAATACATAACATAAATGACAAGGGATAACTGCTAAATAAAATTAGTACAAAATCTGTCAAAACACCGACACGTTGTATAAATACCGTACCAAAAGTAAATCCAGAACTCGGTGACTCTGAGCTGAGGTGCTCATGTATATACTGTACTATAATAGCGGCAGCTTACCCAAGGGTGCCCCAGATCATCATGATATTGGCCAATCAGTGCACGAGTATATAGTGAACAAGAGACCTGATTGGTCAATTTCAAATGGACCTGTGGGTAAGCTTATAGTTATTCATGGTCGATAATACTAAATCATACAATAATTAAAGTGTAATCCCAGTACTTTTATACTAATGCAATCGAATCCAAGTACTTGATTTAACGTTTTTAAGGCATTTAGATATAAGAAATACAAATTATAAAAATCGAAATTACTCTCCTGACAACCAGACATCATCATTTGTCTGAAATTTTATAAATGATTTGGAGCTAGGTATTTGAGTCAAAACTTTACGTTCTCAAAATGATTATTGAAGATTTCTGATTCATCAGTTTTGAAATTCTGCAATATCACTGTGCAAAGCATTTTATCTTCATATTATCAAAATCCTAAGATAATCAATTTATTCTGCACTCAAATAAGAGGTAGTTTAGTGTCATCAATCTGCCATTTTAGATCATAATTATTATGTTTACAGTAACTTGACCAATTTTAGACAATGATAATAAACTTAACCACCAATTATTTGTGTGCCACTGTAATAATATAAGTCCATGTTTTCCACCAGAAACACATTCTCAATATGATACAAAGGTGCGTTAAATACCGGCCTAAATTTATACTGCATTTATAATAGACAGAAATCAACGAGTACACTTTAGACAGAACCTCTCAGACAGAAATCACCTACTCAAAACCAGCATTTGCTGGCTGCTAAGACGCTAGCTTGTCTTAGGGTTTATCAAAAAATATAAATTCTACTTTTCCTTCAATCGCCATACCTGCACAGAATGAAGTTCAGACGGTGCTGATGAAGAGCGACAGTGATATGTTCAATTATTGGTAACATCGTAATTGAGAATAATTGTAACTATAGGTACCCCTTGGCACTTTTTACGCTCAATCTCAATATCACATTGCCAATCTCAAGATCTTACTTATTATCCCTTAATACAATAATATCAGAGTTTAAAATTTCAGTTATATCAAACAGAATCAAACATAGCCCAGGAGGCATATTATTATCAAACGTATCCGTGGTGATAATCATTATCAAAGATATATAATGTATATTAACCAAACAGTTTTATTATTTCAACTGAAACTAGAGAGTCATCTTATCAAACTGTGAGAATCTAAGATCAGATTTCTTATTGTTCAGTAAAATAGTATCTGAAGTTCTGTTTATTGTTCTGCTAGTAATTTTTTAGTTACACTCGGCGTGTCCTCATCATTTAGATGCACTGTGGAATACCTGAAATGGTTTTAGAGTACCTTACGGCTGGAAATTAAGCAAACACAAAATGTGAACAAGCATTGAGACCCTACAAATGCGCATTTGGTGCACAATTTGGTGCACAATTTGGAGCACAATTTGGTGCACAATTTGGTGCACCTTTGAAATTTATTTGATTGATATGAATATGAATAGACCAAGCACTAGAGCAATGAAAAATGCTAAGTTTGGCGTTGCCTACGACTGCACCATTTCAATTTCACCAAGAAGGTAAGTTTGTGGGCAGGTGCATTTGATTTGGATAAAACAATCCTTGCCTTCCTTTGCACGGTGAATTGCACAATTTCACTACAGGGGCGAGCTGTTTTTCAATCTCATTCATGACATTGAAGCGTCACCGCATTCATAATTCAAAAGTCACTGCTGCTGGTGGAGATCACAATTCAAAGGCCACGTCTGCCCGTGGAGTCGTCCGGAGATTAGAAGCACCTATTAACATATAGTTTGTCCAAAGGTCAACTAAATCAATTAACATAACGTTTGTCCGAAGCTCAAATCAATTTGAATATCTCCCCGAAGTAGGTACTAAAGCTCAGTGCCGCGAGTCAGACTTTCAAATGCACAATTTTTAAAGCTACGGGTGCATCTATTGTTTGGAAGTCTGTTCCGTCTGTTTTCATTTAGATTTTGCCCCGTCATTATAAGTCAAGTTTCACCAATTTTCAATTCTGTTTGATTCAGCACGGATCCAGGCTCCACCCCGGATTATTTGAGGACCTATTTCCGCATACGTGACAACTGTCATATTCTTATATCGAGCGAGCAACCATATTGTCATTTCTAATTTAGGCCCACTCAGCACTACATTCAGAAGCTATGTAAAATGTAAATGATACGGTGACGCAACTAAATATCATTACATCAAATAAATTTATGCGTGGTCGAAATATATTTTCAACGGCTGTTAAATTTTAAACTGCACATGTATTGATTCCATATTACAACAAAAATATTTAGAGAAAGTAGAAGATATGAAAATTACATCACCACTTATGTTAAATTGAATAAAAGATTTTTAGACTTTTTAACGTTTTGAGAACACTTGTCACTTATCACTTCATTATCATACATGGTGCTGTGTTTAATATATTAGCACATGGATTGGGTATGAAAAAAGGATAAAATGGTCCTAGCATGAAATAAAAAACACGCCAAAATCAATTATGGAACTATTGATGTTGGGTTGAGTACACTTTTTTGATATCGCGTTCACAATGCTTCACAATAAACATTTCAGGCCAAGGATACATTCACAAAATGTTCAAGGTGTCCAGATGATACAACCTTACGATGAAAAATATAAAGCTCTAAATTCATAACTGTCCACAAACGATAAACAGAAGGTGCTTGAAATGTTAATAATGTACAGACACACTGCACATGGTAGAGCATACTCTTTCACCAAAACTCTTGAGACGTTGCTGGCACATATATCCATGATACTGTTTTTCTGTTTCTCATAATACTGTGCTACAATGAACGCAGTACGGTTTTCGACATACAAGAATTTTTTCTGGCTTATTAAACGGCTCTAACACACACATACACACATATATACACATGGCTTGTTTCCTGACGCACAAAACACAGTTACATTTCAACAGTAGCTCAGTTTGCCTCCTGCTCGTAAGAAGCCCACTTGGACAGAGTCGGAACGGACAGCAGGAACCTGAGGAGCTGACTATGCCGCGACAAATGTTAGGCGGTGGTGTGACGTCATCATCTTAGTTTGCAATGGAGACGTGATGCCGTACAACCGCGTAGCTGTCAGGCTCGACGGTGTGTGACTGGCTACCACTTAATAATGACCGGGCGTGTCAATTATATGCCGAGTGATGGCAGCCATAAGTGCCATATCATAAGTTTTAACATGTTGATAACCATCAACATGGCAGGAGATATGTTAATGACATTGCGAATATGGTATACATCGTTGTTAAGGGCATGGTTAATGACATTATCATTAGAAGATTTAAAAAAGTTGTGTACGGGCTGTGAAAACGCTTCACTGTGCCTGTCTCGCCACACCATCAGCCTCGAAAACAGAGCTACTGACTAGACAGCTACTAACGCACATGAGGAACGTTTTGAGTAGTACCCTGCTAAGTTTCATGAACATCAGACAGTTCATTAATTTCACGGAGAGGCAGCCTCATTTTATAGCCCTCAGACTGCGTTTCAACCTATGCAGTTTTTACTGATCATGATTCAAGAGGAGTGAATATGTACAATAGGCTTGTCTGACCTTAAATGTGTTTTGAGAAGTGAAGCTTAAAACCTTAAAATAGGTGACAGCTAACACACTTATTATCACATCATTAGATTTACTGTGTAATGCTGGGAACTGGTGGTGAAGATAATTGTGTAGTTTAGAAGTTTAGTGACAAAACTAAGCGATGATCTAAGAAACGGATGATCTCACCATGAGATCATCCTTGTGTTATTGTCATTAGCACAATGGAGATATCATTTAACTTATTCAGTTTAACTGTCTCAAAAAGAATAAGGGAGACGGTTTAAAAGTGATTTAAACATCACAACACATACCTGAGGGCATTGAGCAATGTTTCTACTGTGGCTGGAGGTTGGTCTTTTAATAACTTGATAGAACTTTTGATCTGAAATAAAACGATAAGCTGATGATAAGATGATAAAGCAATAGAAGTATTAACGAATAATCACGGAAGTGATAACGTTTGACAAACCATTATCCATCTCATCAAACATAAAGTAGAAAAATGCAGTTAAAAATGTCTTTCGTGCCGAGGCTTTTCAGTGATATTTTGAGGGCACATCTCTGAACTTCTGAACTGCTGGCGATCAAAGGGCAATGAATTATTCAGGACTCACATCTATATTATAGCTCCTGTAGAAGGTGCAATGAATTATTCAGAACTCACATCTATGTTAGATCTCCTGTAGAAGGCTCCCACTGGATGTACGTGATCGTAGAGTATTATAGCTCCGACCATTACTCTGAGGACAAACAACACTGTGTCCTTCTTTTGAAACCTAGCCACAATGTTCCTGGGCAATGGAATAGATTTACTTCAAAGACTAGACCTGCTCTCGGCCATGACTGACAAAACCCATAATAAGCAACCCTTAATTATTAAAACCAAAATTGAGGGTTTATTTAAGGAAATATCGCTTTCCGTATGGTAGGAAAAAACACCACCCAGACAAAACGCAGTTTCGTGACATTCTCTGAGAAAAAACTGTTTCTGTGCCATTGTATATTGCACGGTTTATCAAACAGTTCCTTTAAAAGACTTTTTCATTCATGCAAGATTAGTAGAATGTGAAAAATCTGAAAATGTTTACCAACATTGGAATGTCGCTACCAAATATTTGCAGGATATTGAGAAATGATAATATTCGTGTCATGTACGTAACGCGCGAAGCTTTTACCTATGTACTTTACCCAAAATTTACGCAGTTACCGCAACATAAAGCCGCGCGCGCGGGCTTAAGAAGCGCCGCGCGCTACTAGTGATGGCAGCGCTCATGCAATGCTCAGGAATGTCCGGCAGACAAAACAAATCGAAATGCAATTCGCCGAGTGAGCTCTGTATTTTGCACCCACTTGGCCAAGTTCCATTTGTGTCGACTGCCATTTGATGGGACGTGAACTTCAAACACTTTCAAATTTCAAAAACTTTCAAATTTCATGAGGAATTAGACAAGATCGGTTGAATATGACTTACGGATCTTCGATCATGCATCTACAGAGATTTGCCATTGTACTGAAAATATCTGTAGTGTTTTCTAACGGCAGAGCTTGATTCTGAAACATTTTAAGGTTACCTAATCAATTGATAATTGAAAAGATAGAGTAATATCACTACTGAATAGTTTCCAGTAAGAGTGGGATCAACTCTTCTAATCCCCCAATTTAAACCCCTATTGCTGATTAACAAATCCAATGCCACCTGGGGTTTGGGGTACAGTCCTCCAAAATATTATGAGCTCTTATTCTCCTATTGCCTATAAAACAAAAAAAGATCGGATCGTCACGAAAAAAATATAATTTCGAAAATTAGAAACAAATGAGCAAAAACTAGGTGAAATTAAGTGATTTAAATTTTGGATTTACATTATAGAGATCCACTCATCATTGGTGCTAACCTTTTCCACGAAGCTTGTAACAGAACTGGAGAGCATTTTGAGCATGGGTGTGGGGTAGGCGTAGAACATGCTCATCCTGTTGGCAACCTCGTTACTTACTTCGTGGTCCTCAGGCTGGAATTTAAAGGTTATTTGTTCGAGCGACAGGTTAAGTTCATGATCATTAAGTAGAAAGGACCACTGGATACAATGTGTACATATCTGATGTATACCAATACTATTACAACAAGAATTGCGCCTGCCGACACAATTCTTGTTTGTCCATTGTTCCCGTATGCAGGCGCTTAATTTCCCTCCCCCGCGATGCTTGATGTCTTGTAACTCAACATTTTGGAAATTCTAGTCTTAACGACCTGGGCAACATGCTTATTTGAGTATTGTGCCATCGTGTATTTCGAAATCTAACTGCTGAATTAAACTTATCACTGAAAATTTTCTGTGACCTGATTTAAAACCTTTCTGATGAACTGACTGGGCTGTACAAGATCATTTTTTGCTATCAGAAAACTGAAGATAAGCTGAAAATAAAAATTTGAAATTTGTCTATAGTGGGGCTTGAACCCGTGACCTCTAGCGTGCCAGCACCACAAGGTCTGACGCGCTAACCGATTGAGCTACGAAATCATGAAATGGCATGTTAATTATGTGTAACAATACGTGTTAAATTTCAGTTTTTTATTGTGATACTGATTCAATTTTCCACATCATTTCTCAGAGAATAGTCAAATTTGGCAAGCCTTCTTCACATTTACTCGGTCAATATCTTTTTTGGCGAAAAAAATCGCGTTTTTTGTGTTTGAAATAGTCGAAATGAAAATCAATTTCCAGACATTAGATTTGGTCGATATGAAAACTTTAGTGACTGGGAATGTGGCACGGATGGGCCTGGTCAACGTATGAAATTAAAATTTTTGACAACCGAAAGCTTCATGTATTAGGAAATTCGTGATTTTGAAGATTTGTGTGAAAGGGGGACGGACGGAGGGACGAGGGACGGAGGGACATTTTCGCGACTATTATTATAAAGGAGCAGTCCCGGGCACTTTCCAGAAATTACAGTAGTTCTATTGCAAATCTGGACCTGATATACACATATCCTATTTCTCACATTCCCAAACCACGATCTCTGCCAACCCTCTCATTTGCCTTTTTGTATTCACAAAAACGCCAATGGGGAGGGAAAAAATACGATGGAAATTGGACAATCAAATTTTGTCTTAAATACTTAAAGTATAATGGTCATCACAGCACTTGCCTCCTTTTTCTTTATAGCTAATACAAAAAACTTTTACAAAACCTAGTTGATCACAACGAACAGCCAGGAATTCAAAAATTAAATCTAAGCATCGATTCAATACTTACCATTCACTCAAGAATAATCATTCAAAAAACCGTACCGGAATTGATTATGGAAGTATGGATGCTTACCTCAGAGTAAGCTTTGACTCTGTTCCTCATTCTACGGTAGAAACTGAAGTCGTTCTGAATGGAAGGGTTCGTCATCTGAAAAGAGGAAGTGCTTAGTTTCATGATACATTTGATCAGAAGAATTGGATTTAGCTGTGTGAATAGTATTATGCTTTGATGGTAGGACATAACAATACCCGAACAAGACGCCAATCGGAGATAACACGAGCGTTGGGAACGCTCGTGCGAACCATACGTCCTAACCTTAACCGTAAAATTGTGTCACAGGATTACGCTCGAGCGTCCCTTTCGCGCAATTTCTGCTCTCAGGTGGTGTTGTGTCCGAGTGGTGTTCCGTCCGGGTGGCGTTTTGACCAGGTGGCGTTTTGTCAGGGTGGTGTTGTGTCCGGGTGGCGTTTTGTCAGGGTGGTGTTGTGTCCGGGTGGCGTTTTGTCCGGGTGGCGTTTTGTCCGGGTGGTGGTTTGTCCGGGTGGCGTTTTGTCCGCGTACCGATGCTTCAAATATCAAATAAGGTCGCGTTATTTGACACTTGTCGCGTGACGTTTACTATAGGCTTATAGGTTGCACGTGCAAGTGATCGCGCGCGTAAAGATCGCTTCAATTACCTTGCCATGTCAGTTTTGATACTCATTATTTCGTTAAAACATCCATCTTCAAATGGATGAGGGACTGCGAGTTATTGCAATATTTTATTGAGTTGGCATGGTTTCCCGGAGACACTTTTCGTATCTTTTCACATCGTATAATCTATATCGTCATTATTCAGTTCATTTTTAATTCTTACCAGTTACTAGCCTGTAGATGCCACAATTCATTCTCCAAAAATCAGTGCGCGTCTTTTTGAAATTACAAAAAATCCGAAGCTATAGAAATTTACATTCTAAAACTTCAGTCTAAAACTTGGATCTGAAAACGATCCAATCAGACCTTAATTAACACAAAAACTACCCGATGATAGCAAGTATGGGTCGAGGAAATACCATTGACGTTACAGGCAGACTGTCGCTGCTTCTTCCACTTGGAGCTATGATGTTTCTCTTACCTTCGTTTCACAGCACAGGTAAAATAATCGTAGGACTTTAAGTTGGCTTGTGTTTTATAGCGTGAAAACGGAAATGGTAGATCTAGAGATTTGGAAGTGACTAACTGTTTATTACAGTTGTCTCATGCGAAGATGAAACATCATCGTTTCATAATTAGATAGATTTACAAGTCAGGAGTTGTTGCTGCCCTTCTCAAATCTGATATCACTATAACTTTACAGGTGTCTGTGAAATTGAAGAACGGAACAGGTTCCTGAAGAGAGTTTGTACCGGCCAAGGCGGCTCATGGACCATCTTCCAATGTGCAACGTCAAATGAGTACTACCTGGACGTGTCAAACGCCATGAGTATGTTGATAGCAACCCCAGGCTTTGTCAATGCGACCTGTCCCAACGACCCCAACTCTTACCAGTTCTGTGGGACGAGTAGCTACGTGAAAAGTTCGACTTACAGTCGATCAAACCGCTTCCTATGCGTCCAGACCTTCTGTAAGCTCATAGCCAGCTCCCTAATGTACACGGCTGTCAAACCGGCGAATGAGGATACCAGTGAATTTAACTGCAACGACAGCATGATAAATCACTCGAACATTGCTAAGCCTGTGCAAAACTTAACTTTGTTGAGTGATGATATGCTGTGCAATGGAATCTGTAATGTAATATCTTGCATTGACGAGACTCATTGTGGCGGCCTTTGTGTTCGGGTTTTACTGTAAGTCTGAGAATGCGAACACGGAACTTAAAACGGTTGATACTTATGTTCAACCACGGCACATCTGTGATAAAGTCCCCCAGTGCATCATGTACAACTACTCAGGTGCTATTGCCACCAATACGGACGATGAAACCCAGTGCAAACTAGACAGAACCTACAAAGGGGCAATGTGTCGAAGGTTAATAACGAGGCAAATAGTTCCCGTTTTTAACTTCACCCGTTGCGCTGCTATTATATACCGAAGGGAATCAGTTAATGTCCTGTTTCCATCACAAATTTCCCACATGGTCAGGAGGTGTGGGGACTACTTCTGTGCGCCCTACTGCACTGACTTCACCGACCAGACTAACTGCACTGACATTGGGAGGGTGGGGGTGTTTTGCAACATCAGAGGGTACCACTCCTCGGTTTCTAAGTTCATAGTTTGCCTGGAAGGTCTCAGAATAGGCATGTGTGACGATGGGATGGATGTGAAGTGTGTGGACACTTCCCTGTCCTGCACAGTCCACAAACACCTCTTGTGTAACGGTGTCAGTGACTGTGAGGACAGCTCTGATGAACATAATGAGGTGTGCAAGTCCATGGCACAGAGGACATGTTATCGAAGATACGTCCATGAATGGAAGCTTAGTATTCCTCTAGCTTGGATTGGAGATGGAGAAATGGATTGTGTGGATGGGGCAGACGAAGATACAGCAACTTGGGAAAGTTGTGGAGCGGGAAAAACACATCGTTTTGTGACAGGAACAACGAGTTGTATTGATGTATACCTTTGTCAAAATGAAAAAGAACATTACATCGAACTTGATAGCCTTTGTGATGGAGTGGAAAATTGTGGAAATGAAAATAAAATTTGTAGAACTACTCAAAGAACACCAAGTATTTTCCGGGAATTGAAGAGGGTAAAGAATCAAAATGTAAACTACATTCAATCTCATCACTGTATGAAAGGTTTAGAAAATCTGGAAAGGTTGAAAGGCCAGATCTGTAAAAGAACATCGGTCAATCTGTCTTCAGCATCAATTTTCGGTCAAACCAGGAGCATTTTGATCGCTCCAAGATCATTATACAGCTGTAAGTTCATGTATGGTGAGCTTTACATATACATGAGCAGCCTTGGCTTCTGTAAGGAGTCAGAATGTCCACTGAAGAGTTCACAGATTCCCCTGGAGCATGATGCCTGCCCGGGACAATACCCCCAGAGAGTCTTCACTTTGGTGGGCAACTCTGCCCTGACCTTCCTAGTGAGGAAGGACCAGTCTTATAGAAATGAAATCTTCTTGTGTGAGAATAATCGGTGCATTGACTTTAACATGGTTTGCGATCTGGTGGATGACTGTGGAGATACCAGTGATGAGAGGGGTTGCAGGAACCATTTCCTGTGCACTGACGGGAAGCAATTCCTTCCCCTTAATCAGAAATGTGATGGCACTATCGACTGTAAGGACTTCTCGGATGAGTGCAATGAAGAGTGCAGTAAACGAATTGTATCAGGAGGCCTGTACAGATTCTTTGCTTGGTTCATTGGTTCCTTTGCAGTTGTTCTTAACTTAGAATCAATGATATGCAGCTTGAAGAAGCTGAGAGCCTGTGAAAAATCTCTCCAATTATCGAACAGAACAATGATTCTTCTCATAAGTCTGGGAGATTTTTGTGTGGGAGTGTATCTGGTTGCCATTGCAGCGTTTGATACATTTATTTTTAGGGAAACTTATTGCTTCCATCAGTTTTCGTGGCTTACAAGCTTGAAATGTGCCATATTAGGCTGTTTGAATACATTTGGTTCTCAGTTATCAGTCTTTTCGATGACATCTCTGAGTCTTCACAGGCTTTATGGTATTGGCATCAGCAATAACTATCTCAATCAAAAAGCAGCTTCTGTTGGTATAAAAGTCTTCCTCGGCGTGAAGAGTGTCTTCTTTATTCTCATAGCTCTGACCATAGCTCTAATTCCCCTGCTAGCAGATCTTGAGGATTACTTCGTGAATGGTCTTGCATATCATGATTCGATTGCCCTATTCATCGGCATGGTTGATAAGAGGATGAACACCAATGCCCTCAGTGCATTCTATGGAAGAATGAAAGATGAAGTTCTGAGTTGGGAGCTGATCAATGAAATGATGCACCGGCTGTTCTCACACGACTACAACCTTAACACGGGATTTCGAAGGAAAGTTCACTTCTATGGAAATGATGGAGTCTGTTTGTTCAAGTATTTCGTTGAGAAGGATGACCCACAGCGCATCTATGTTTTTGTCCTCCTCACCATCAATATATGCTGCTTTATAGCCATATCGGTGTGCTATACCATCATTGGTGTTGCTGCATTCAAGAGCTCCAAGTTCCTTGCTCAGTCTGTTGGTCCCACGGGTCAGGAAGTTAGGCAGAGGAATAAGAAGATGCAGCGACGAATCATAGCCCTGATCATGACAGACTTTGTGTGCTGGGTTCCCTTCATTACCATATGCTTCCTTCACCATGCTGATGTCATTGATGCCAGGTCTCTGTACATCACATTTTCCATCATATTCCTTCCAATCAACTCAGTGATCAACCCCCTGCTTTATGACGATGACGCATCAATCATCACAGCACTGAAAAGCATCTTAGCTCTTTGCAACCCTCGAGGGGCGGTTCGAAGGTTCTTCGCAGTGTCGAGAATTGAAAAAGAAATTTCAAGAGAAGTCGAAATAATACCCGATGCAGCAAGTTTGTCCCCAGCCATCGTTCAAGCCAGACTTTGAAATAGGAATGCAGGACACACTAAGGAATTAGCAAGAGGGACTAGAGAAGAGGATACGCCCAAAAACTATTCCCTTATGAGACTAATTTTGTTGGACAATATATAGGCGCAAAATCGTTAAAAATCATTCCTGAAACTAGACAGCTTCCCTCGTAAATAACATATGATATGTATGCATATAATCACTTCCTTTTTCATTTGACAGGCTTCTGTCTCACTGTTGTGGTCTTAAACGTTATAGACATCAAGTAATTTGCCTACGTTTATTCATTGTTCAGTCGTTGGATCAACTGGCGTGACTTTTGCTCATATCATACCAAGGTACAGGGTGTTTGTTTTTCTAGAAGTTTCATTGTTGCTGAAACAAAGCGTATCATAAGATATTGAGATATCGTGTGTATTGCCACGGTAGACCTGTTGATGCACCTTATTAAACAATAAACGAGCCAATGAGAGAACGAGCTGAGATAATGAGCCAATGAGGTAAGGCCAAGCGGCGAGGATTCGAAAGAGATGAGACATTTGAAAGCTATTCACTGTTCACAGCTATTCAGTTACATTGTTAAAAGTTTATTCTTTTACTTAACATATCCTAGTTTTATTGAGTCATTGACTGCACTTCTAGTACTGGTATCAGGGAGGCACAACAGAATACCATCATAGGCTCCCCATCTGAACCTTGAGACGAAAACAGAGTCTTTGTTAATTTGCTATGATTGACGGGGGATCTGAATCATCAGATTCTTCGTTTGACTATGAGAGACAAGTATTTAAGCCCAAAAAGTTTGTCGACGGAGAAAATTTCAAAACGTTTTGCGAATTATTCTGCGACTACATTACTCTTACAATTGCACTTTTATTGCGATTACATTACTCTTACAATTGCAATTTTTGGCATTGCTCGACAATTCAACGCACCGCAAATTGAAGGCGCTTGAACTATCAACCAATGAAAAGAAGGTTCCAGAACTTTTCTGTGAGAAATATGTAAACGCATATCATCCAGGAAGTAAGTCAATCTCCAGGAAAGTAGAAGCGCTTTCCTGCAAACTGTAACGCGATGAAGACATCGAGACATATGCAGATCGTCTCGAGGAGTTAGCTAATATTGCTTTTTCTGATGCTAAAATGAGGGATGAAATTTCCTTGCTGGCATTAATAAAGGGCATAAGTTATTAAAGTATGAGAAGTAAGCTGATTGATTCAAATTTCTGTACATTTGATGACGCTGTATTCATGGTAAAGAAATTTGAATTTGCCAAAAACATGATTGCAGATTAAGTTGTTGTAGTTGACTCTTCTTTGAGAACTGAGTTGCCTGAAGGTTCAGGCGAAGAATTTCGTTTTGAAAAGCAATCAAGACGTAAATCAAAATCATGTAAGTCAAAATCGGGATCTCGAGAAGGCCACCGTAGCCATGAACGTGGCAGAGACAAATTTGAAAACGAATCCTCGTACAGATCAAACAATCGATCTTCCAAGTCTAGTAGATCAGCTTCCAGCTCTCGGCAAGGAAGCCACAGCCCTGCATCTGATGGACCACGTTACAGTTATCCAATTTCTGATAACAGGCTTTATGGAGGTTCCTGTTCATCTGAGAACTATGCATATGATGCCAGGCCCCAGAATTATTATGGAGAAAATTATAATAATAGGGATGGCTGCAGGAACAAGGGTAACATTCAATGTTACGCTTGTCTGAAATTCGGGCATATTGCAAGAAATTGCAGTCGGCAATTTCTCTAATTTCCGTCTGAGGAATCACTGAAGAAGGGCAAATGCACTTCAATAAATTGCAATGATGATCATTGCACCTACCAAATGGTACTAGGTACCAAATGGCAACTTCTAGTCCATAGTTGTCATAGCTTTTAAGCTATGACAACTATGGACTAGAAGTTGCTATTTGGTACCTAGTACCATTTAGAAATTGATTTGTGACCATGATGTCTCGACCTATTGAGGCACGGTGTATTACGACCTAAGTGGCAACTTTTTGCGGCAAGCGATAGTATACACAATATACTTTCTATACAAAACATCTAGAACGGCACATTTGTGCGCTATCATATGCCGCAAATAGGACTCCCCCCCCCCAAATGCGTCGTAATAGACCGTGCTCAAATTTCGAGATACCATGAAAACATTACCATTTTGATGACATGGTATACTGTAAGATGGTTGAATGTTACAGCAGTGACGCCAGCTTTGATAAACGTTGTATTTAGTTAGAAAGTGTCTGAAAATTTATGGTTCACTTCAATTTATTGTTCATCTGATATTAGACGATAGAAAGAATGATAGTGTTGGGAAAATGATCGAAGTAATTCTGTGATTTGATCATTTGCTAGTTGAAATATGGATGTATTCTAAAGATTATCAAACTGTTTCCCTACTCATCCATGTTTCAAATCCTGGATTATTGGACCATCATCCCCGTAGTGTGAATGCCTATTCACATGGATGTCAACCACCTGGAACGTTTTGAAAAGGCGCACCAGGTGGTTTGACATGTGGCCCGACCATCACTACCTTAATGGGATTAGGGTCCTCAAAAGTCCTTAGACTGAAGTCACTGGCGGGCATGTACAGATGCAGCTTAATGCTCTCGAAAGTGAAACATCCCGAATATGGCAGAGTGTAGGAATGTCAAGTAACATAATGAACGTGGAGATTTTAATTCTTCCTTTTGGAGCAAACTCAAATATCTACTAATTTTGTGGGAGTTATTTTTCATAAATGAGTTTTGAATCAAAACTGGGTAATTTCGCTCGTTCATAAACGTGACAACAGTTTACATAATTGGTTGGCAGTCTGCTTTGGTTTACCCGGGCAGAAAGGGATCCTAAGTAGTTTTATTCATTCTAGTGACGCAACGAAATCGGACATGTTTTTTAGCTTACCATGGCCGCAGTTTTTGAAATCCCAATCCAGTCCCCGCTGAGACCAGCTTAGAATGGTCTCAGCGTGGAAACAAGTACTCCCTCTGACACCAGTTTACCCTGACACGGCTGACACCAATTCTTCCTGAAACCAGCTCTCAAAACACCAGTTTTCCTGATGCCATTTTTCCTGACATCTGTTTGCACTGACAGCGGACAAAACTATTTCCAGACCGCCTAAAATACATCACGCCACATGTGTCAAAAAACAAAATTCTACAAAAATGGTAAATAATATCGTTGTGCGCGCGTAAAATAAGAAAGTTGCCCCAAGAAACAACATGCGCGCTACGCAAACCAACACCATATCATGTGACAATGTCGAATTAAGTTTCAACTTCCCTGTTCCCCATTCTTGAGGTGATCAACATTTGCCCATTAGTAGCACTAGGTACTAAAGTAGGGAGATATACATTGAAATATACAAATACTTAGCTGCTAACATACCTTGAGATCATCGAATGCCAAAACGAAGTCGAGAATTAGAGCGAATTGTTTCGCTAATGCCTGCAATGGAGGATTATTATGATGCTTGATGACACGCGCTATCATTACTACTCAACTATCAGTAAAAACAACATGGCTACTGCTATACAGCACTATACATCGTTACATCGTGTAAACTGTGTATAGCAGTGTGTATAGTGTACGGATACAAGCGAGAAATGTTAAATAAGTGTGCGTAGTACATTACATATAACAAGCAACGAGTTAACAATGCCAATATAAAACGGATATATCAAGAAAAAAATAACTTTTTAAAATAGCACAAAAGACGCAGTAACCTGATGGTTTTCCAGTGATTCCATTGGTGGCTCGCTGCAGAGTACCCCCAGCAGAATACCAACCTGATATAGTTGTAGTGTGTGTGTTAGAGTGCAAACATATCAAGTAAGGGAGAGGGGGAGGGAGTGTTGGCAATTAAAGAGGCGTGACGTCACGTACTGAGCTGTGAGAGATTTGGAGGTGACTAATAATATCAGGGTAATATCAGTGCTTGTAATACTGCCAGGGTATAATGCTAGGTACGTGACATTGGGGCTGCAGTCCTTCAACAAAAGAAGAGTCACTTAAGTCATTGCCATCGTCAACTTGATTTTTCAATGCACAGGACTCCCTCATTCTCCAGAAAATCTTTATTATTAATCATCAAGTAAAATACTCAAATAAGTAGTCCTCAGTCCCCGTACTTTCACAGAACCAGGTAACAAGTGTCGAGATTACCGAATGTGATTTCTCAGAACTATTACAAGCTCTCACTCGAATTGTTGCTGTGTTCGTGATAACGGTAACAGTACACAGAAGTATAATTAAGTGAGAACTCTCTGCTTAATGTCATTACTCTCTTTGTATCGAACCAGTGCTACGAATCACGGATTATCGGTATCGTGTACTGGGTATATAGCTAAACTAAGAATCGCTTGCTATAAAGGAATGGCTAGCTAGGAAAGGGGTGCAAAAATATGCCCATTGTGCAAATTGAAGTATACATGATACCTAACATTTACAAACTTACTGACATACCTACCCAGTGCCCACAGAACACGATAGTCAGAAGAGTTGACAATACTAAACTTAACTTCTCCCATTTCGCATTTTGACGGACCGAAAATGGAAGAACCATTCACCTTCTCTGGAAGCACCTGACAACTTGACTAAGCACCTATCAAGTTACCAACTTGACTACCTGCTAAAGCATAAACTTGACTAGACACTTGTCAACTTGACTAGGGGCTCTTGATAAGTTAACTTGACAGCGCTCTTGCTTTCTCAACATGTATATTAATATTGTACATGTAAAATGCTTGTAAGCTGCAAGAGTAGGGGGTAATAATAAATTGGTCATTACAAAGAACAGTAGTGTCATACTCCTACAAGAAGTGTCCAAGTGTCAAGCAACTCTTGTACCTGTTTCATGTTTGA
Organism: Beroe forskalii; assembly: GCA_011033025.1. Lineage (NCBI taxonomy): Eukaryota > Metazoa > Ctenophora > Nuda > Beroida > Beroidae > Beroe > Beroe forskalii. The sequence goes on along the minus strand of WFMF01000771.1, from coordinate 14,068 downwards.
ATTACAGCGATTACTACCATATTATGTCATATTTCTTAATACACAATACACGCTTAGCCTTTTCTTGCCTAAGACTGTTAAGATAGTGCAGCCATGTCAATGTGCTAATGTCAAGAACAAAAGAAATACCAGTAGACCGTTTACCTTATCAATAGTATTATCAATACTATTATAACAAAGACGCATTGATAGATTGAAGGTGGAAGGAACACTTGTCACCTAGAGCGACAGCCAGTATTCTGGTATTTCACTTCAGTACTTGGTGCACTGTACAGGGATGATGGATTAGGGAGAGTGTGTCCCTATAATGAGCACTACCATTAACCCCTCCCTGTTATTGTGTTATTATCGCAGCTCTACAATCAGCAATTCCTCTCAAATGGAGGACCCCTCTCTAAAACACTAGTGAGCTGTAATATCCAAATCGGTGATCTGCTCGACTAATGACTGGGGTGTACACTGTGTTTTAAATCACTCTCATAATACAGGTAGCTACTGGACTGTTAACGACTCTGTATTATCATTATATAGAATCTATGATCTGATGTAATGTGTAACATGAGCAGGTATAGCCCCGGGGCTGCCACAGTTCAACTTGTGGTACTCACTGACAGTTAGCTGGCATTATCAAGCACGCTGAAGTGCTTATAACAATAGTTCTCAACGCAGAGTGAATCTCATAATTATGGAATTAGCTTTTAACACGATCACATTACTAAGTTGAAACTTCACTCCAATGGTAAATCAATAGTGGTAAATCTATAGCTCCTTCGCAAACGGTGATCTTTCTTAAATCTAGAGAAATTTAGAGAAACTTTGTCATAGCTTTACAAAACGTGACTCCCACGAAACTGTGTTCTAAAGTTTCAGACTCAAATCTGTTCGCGAAGGAGCTCCAGAGCACTTATAGTTAGGATCATTAAATCCCCTCCCAATACCAACCTCCTTCTCAAGTTCAATGCTGTACTGGTAGTACTTGTTAAGAGCTCCCACCAGTGGGCACACAGCTCTCCATGCTGTGATCTGAGACTTCTGACACTCCGTGTTCTTGATTGCCTGCGCAGGGAATAGTACTACAATAATATACATACATAAAACAATATACAACATACATGCATAAAAAGGGGGCCTCGGACGTTCCGAGGACAATTTTCGGCTTTATGATGATTCCGTTAAACCATAGAAAAGAACTCCAGCTATCAGTAGGTTTTTCTTGCATGAAAAATTGTTCTCAGCCAGAGTTATAAACTTTTCAAGTTTCAAGTTTGCCTACGATTACAATTCACGTACGAATTTCTACTTGTCATAATTTTCGGAAAATGAAAATTAATTTTCGATTTAGGCGTCAGAAGTGGAAATTATATTGTTTTTAGAATTGACCCCTCACTAAAAATCTGCATAAAATTGCCGATCACAATTATCCCAATTCTGGAGACCACAGGTCGTTATCTCCTTTTTCTTACCTCTCTGATGGGGTCAGTAGCTCCGGAGTAACCCCTTAACCCCTCCAATATCTCAACTCTGCGGGACAACACCTGGTCCACTCTGTCATAGGTCTCAGAATCGTTAGGTGTCGGCTCAGCACCTGAGGAACAGACTCAGCGTAAAACAAGATGTAGGAAAACGAATGACATGTGATAGTGCCCCCTGACCAACTTATGATACCTGTGAGGTAGGAAATATCCTCCGTGATTTGTAAGAGACATTGAGCTCAAATACGATAATCAGCCTTCTTTTTGGCCTCAACTGGGTATTATATTGATTCGCCTAAAAACAGTACAGTCAATTCTTCATGACTTGATAGTGTATAGTATCTAAAGATAACGTACATTAGGGTACAGTAACAGAAGACACTGAGTATCAGTACCTATGATGTGGAATTTGATTAGTTATTTAGCTTCATTTGCTGGTTGAGGAAGCATCCCACTTCCTTACTCATTATTGCTGGGATTTTATTTAAAATCTATATTCTAGTGTGGCGTGTAGGCCGTAATTCTTAAATGGCATTTCCTCATAAACTTGACAGATAGTTTATACGCTTCGAAGGCTCTCAATATATAGATTGGTTGGTACCATTTCCTTAAAAGGAATTTTCCAGTTGACTCGGGGCATTAATTCAGCAACTATTAGTCTAGAGGAAAGGCAAAGATTGGCAGCCTTCTTTAAATTTTAATTAACTCCTGAACTGTAAGCTTCATGCGGCATAGGCACAGAAATAGGGTAATAAAATAAAATTCTGCATTCAACACCGTTAGAAGTTCAAAATAAAAATAATATCCTCTTAGAAATTGAATCATTATATATACACTATGATCTTCGGTGATTACAGATCATCTTCATTCTTTCATTAGTTCATTGCCATACCAATACCAAATACCATAATTGTACACTGATCATTGATGATTGTATTTTATTCAAAAGGATATCCATCTTAATAATATCAATAATATCGGTGAAATCACTCATAGACTACAATTAAGATTAAATCGTTTTGATACCTGTATTAGAAAATGAATGTATAGCAGGAGGAATTTCAGTGTCCGTTTTTACTTTTTTAGTTTTTGATTTCCGTACTGGCTTTTGGAACAAAATGGACAGTAAGAGACTAAGAATCACTCTAATACAAATATTCCACTTCCATTGATCTCTACGTCCAATCCCCCCTTTCTCTCTAAACTGTGATGCTCAGAATTACGGAGTTCTGAGTGGCCCAGACTTGCAATTATAAGCTGCGAAGGGTACGATGAGTCGAACAGCGTGTAAAACAGACAAAAATTCATGTCCGCTTTGTCCTATTTATCCGTTTTGTCGGTGTCCGTTTTTAGTTATTTCAATTTCCAGGCAAACGGGCAGTGACACTCCCTCAATTGTGTACGATATTTTAAGTTTGTTCTATAAAATCAGTTCATTTGAACACTATTTCCCAGTCGCTAATTCACTGTCCAGTATATCACTAAATCAGTAATGAGAATTTGCTGACAGTTGACAAGATGTCACGCGGAGACCAGTCCATCAAGAGTGACAAATTGCAGGCAAATTGCAGTATCTATTGAGTCAAGGTTGAATTTAGTGGAAAACCTAAACTTCAAGCGATTTTACATAGTTTTCATACCTATTAGGTAGTTTTTGTATGGAAAAGCTATTTTTCAACATTCCTAAACACTCAGAGGCGAGAAAAGTGCCAAAAAATCGAATTCTAGATTGAAGTGGAGCCAAGTGATACGAAAAAAAAAATGATATATCGAAAATTAATACAACAGCATCTAATTGAAAATTTCCTAGATACTTGGATAGATTATTCATACAAAATAAACTAGGGAAACCATACAAAATCGCTTGGAATAGAATAAAGTTACTTTTTTACCATTCTGACTCAACTTTGACTCTATTACATTACAATTGTACTCTTGTTGCTCTCAAGTGCTCTCTAATAATTGTGCTTATCATTTTTATATAGTGCTTGAGTGGCATCAAATTTGTTTTGCAGTTTCATTTACTGCAAAACAACCCCCACTTTTTTCTGCTGTTGAGTTGTGGGGTGGTTGGTTTTAGTGGGGTTTTTGGGTCTGTGAATTTATTCTGCAATAATGATATTTCTGAATTCTCAAAAACAATTCCATAATGTTAATGATTGAACTCACTTATTGGCTTGAAGAAAATATGATACCAATTGAATCCTTGAAAGATTAAGTTACACAATGATCACAGTTAGTGTCACTTATTAAACTGTGTAAAAATCCTCTCATGTACACAAGCACTGTTTTGGATTTTACATTGAATGAATTGCTCTCTTCATCTATTAACTATAATTAATAGAAATTTAGAAACATCGTATATCCATTTAGCTTACAAAACTAAAAGATCTTACACAGTTTCATAAAACTCTGTGATTCCTCACAATGCTCCTGTTTTTTAGGACCTACTGAACTGCCAGCTTTCTACAACAATCCCAAAGGAAATGCTTCCAAAATTTCACCATTTCATTTTTTTCAAAATTATTCCTAGGGCTTTGCCTAACCTCCTTCCCCCAACAAGGGTTCTGCCCCCTAAACCCTGATGGGGGCTGCACAGTACAGGCAGGGCTGGATCCAGGGCGGAAAAAGTGGGGGGGGGTTGTAAATTTTGGCGAGGGAGGTGGCGCGCAGCGCCGCCGAGTGAGCTATGGCCGGGGTCTGGGGACGCAGCCCCTGGTGGGGGGTTAGGGGGGCGAAGCCCCCCGGAAAATTTTTCAGAAAATTAAGTCACTTTTCTAAAATCTGCTTCATATTTTTCCATAGAAACCTGGGAATTTAGACTTTCAGTAATAGACAATATGAGCTAAATTAGGATTAAGGAAACACCTCACATCCATGATTTTTCATATTTCCTCTGAGACTCATTTTTATTGTTTTTTGTGGTCCGCTCATTTCAGTCGCAAAATTTGAAAATGACCCCAAATGAATGCAAATTGCTAGGTATATCAGTAGTCAGTACTATTATGCGATTTAGGTCCTAACTGATTTTTCTGAGCACTGCAAGCGGAAATTTTGCAGGTTCCACATCGAACACAACTAAGGACTACCAATTTAGCCACATAGATGGTAATGAATCACAACATAACAGCCCGCTGCAGACGATAATTTTCAGTGTTTTGGATCCCTGACTGAGTGTCTGACTGTGTAGACTACGCTAGAACTTGTGTAACAGCTCACAACAGCTCACCGCAATCAAAATTTTCATTGGTTTTTCGCATTTGAATCTACCTCCAAAGTCAATTTGGTGCCGGCTGTTTCGGACTGACTCTGTCTTGACCAGTGCAGAAAGCAGTTGTATAAAATAATTTGATCAAAACAGCCCACCGCAGGTGAAAATTTTAGGGTTTTTTGCATCCAAATATTGAAAAATATGTGTTTGAAACTGAAAACTTGCTAACAGGGGTTAGAACTGGCTAAAGAATAATCAAGTCAATGAACTCTCCGTGTACATAAAATATAACAAATATTACAACCCCAACAACCCCACTCTAAAACCAACAACCCCACAACAACCCCACTCAAGAAAAAGTGGGGGGGTTGCAACCCCTCCAAAACCCCATTGTAGATCCACCCCTGAGTACAGGGGACTTGGCCCTTGGGACACACGTGTCCCAAGGGCCAAGTCCCCTGATTCACCTTGACCTACAGTGCTTTGTGACACCACTTTCACCAACAGACCCCCACCCCATTCCCTGGCCCCTCCCTAGATCCACCCATGCCTCTCAAACCCTCAACCACAATTCTTGGTTCACTTGGTCTGATCTAAAGTGCAACTACCACATTCTATCAAGCATCATAAAAATGAATAACTTTTCACTTTCAGACATATAAAAACTGACTAGGCAGTTTTCAGCATGGCTCTCAAAGTGGGAATGTATTGATTTGCCATGATGACAGTCTGATTGTTGATTAATTATGACCTTTGCACTGTCATTCTACATGTTGCTACCTGAAGAAGCCATGTTGGAGTTCAAGTAAAGTGCCACAGAAATGTGTTGTGGATAGATATCATCAGCAAAATTTTTATTTTTTATTTGAAAATCAGTAATTATGATGGTTTGCAAACCATCATATGGTATCATGTCATCAATTTTCTCTGATATATTTATGTAATTATGTAACCAGCATCACTGCCCAAAGTCATCTTTCCCCATCTATTCATTTCAGTGGTACTTTGAAAGAACTATATTGGCACAGAGTAACTTCTGTGATACTGTAAAGCCACATATTTTCGCGGGTGCTATTTTTCGCGTTTCTTTAAAATCAGACTAATTTCACGGTTTTAATTTTCACGCATTTCAATATCCCTTGAAGATAAACCAGTGCTTGTACGTGGTCATTTAACATTTTCGCTTATTGCTGTACACCTTGATAGCCGGTGATTGTATAAAGGCAAAAGCCCGGTTTAATGAGGTGTCTTGTTCGTCTATGTTACTTAAGTGTGTCTGTCAGACATTACAGCATGTCATTCGTAAACGATACTGAGATCTTAGTTGAGGGCTTAATGTTTCTAATGAAGTAATGAAACACTTTGGGTTGATAAATAATGCCTTGATGACAAACCAATCTATCGAATACTTAAGAGGGAATAACGGCAAATGAATTGGACTCGAAAAACGCAGATAATATATAAATTTATCTCCAAAATTGAAAATTAACTTCACGTCTGATATTTTCGCGGATTTTCTTTTCCAAATAAATTCGCGAAAATTAATGCCTCGCGAAAATTAATGGCTTTACAGTAGTTCTTATAGCTTTTTATAGCATTATCATTAAAAACTCAAAAGCATTGGGGTTAGGAATTACAGTATTTGGAAGTCTTCATACATGTGATAAATGAAAATGAAGAGAGGCAATTCAATGCAAGTAAATCTACTTACTTTCAAAGTCAAGAAACACATTGTCAGGGATCTTGAAGTTGTTGGGATCTTCTCTTTTGAGGAGCTGTAAAAGATTACCCATGCTCAAATAGTTTTATCTGAGTAATAGGTATGTATTTGTTAGAGCTATACATAGAAATATTTCATGGCAACATAAATAACAGATAGCTGTCTTGAACAGATCATCCTTAGATGACTTATGGAAACATTGTCAGTTTTTAATCATTACTTCATTTCAGATTTACTGAGTATAGCTTCCATGATAATTTCTATTCCCCTTTAACAATACCCTAGCACAAGTTATGTATAATTTTTTTAAACTTAAAATCACAAATAGTATACACAACAATTATACAGTGTCACTTGCCCTATATAAAATCATTCATGAAACATGAGGATGCCCCAACCAAAAAGATTTGAATAATAAAATTTGAATAGATAATAAACATAATAGAGTCCAACTTGTTGCATATGAGCATATGCTATGAGTGGGGCACATGCAGAGTAGTTGAAACTACTCTGTGAAAGTTTACCCTTGCACATACATGTGCAGACTGCTCAAATAAAGGAGGGTTCAAAAAGACAAGCCGATTTACTTTTGGGCATCAGCTCTTCAAAGAGTCTGTTGAAAGCACCCAATATTTTGCATTTTGGAGTCCTCTGGTTATCAAGCAGTCTACACATATGCATTATAATTAATTTACTTAAGGCTATCTCAGTCCACAATACTATTCAGACTTCAGTCACAGGAATGTTTATATTAATACTTAATGATCTACGAAAATGATACACAACTCAGAAAATGTAGATGAGTGCTTATCGGTCATAGCCAAGTCAGAACAGAATAAAAAGGGCAGGCAACAAACTTAGTGAGGTCACAAAGCATGGATACTAACAGTTTCTCATTCAAAGGAATTTTTTTCCAAATTGAATTTATCTCAGAATGAATAAATATTGATTTAATGCAAGCGATTGTAGGAGACAATAATATTTCAATATTTTACAACAATACAGACCAGCATTTGAACAATTGATTTTATTTCAATTGATTTTATTTCAATTCGATGTGTCTTAAAGGATTTATTCTTTAATTGTTGATATATTTTTGACCCTGTTTTCAGGATAATCATCTCTCAAGATGGAGTATGGGAGCATGATGTATTTCATCATGTTTGTTGATGCATGCCACTTCTCATTTTAAATGCAGCAAGATAAAGGATTACAAAACCCCAGGATCCATCAACTGGGCCTATACTTCTCTTCAAGTGTGCTACTTAATTTATTGATGTTTGTGTTAAAGACCTCTAATCAGTTTCAATCAGGCAGGTGGTCACTGCACTTGACGGTGCTTTACCCTGGTACCAGGGGGTGACTGCTGGGGGCCTACCTCATAAAAAAACTCTCGCAATTTAGACACCCCGAAAGCTGAGGTAGGTATTGGACTGAAGATGCCTGCACACCACTCATCTTGGTGTGACTCACTTAGATCCTGCTGCTCTCAACATTGCCTTGCCTAAAGGGATCATGTTGATGTTCAAATATGGAGTAGGAGAAAAGTCTTGCAGATTGATGTGTCTTAAAGGATTTATTCTTTAATTGTTGATATAAAAGTGATTAGAAATTTTTTTATGACAGTATGTACTAGTTATTATGACAGTATGTACTAGTTCAGAAAGTACACTTATTTTTAAACCCTTATAATATTGTTGAATAAGTCTTTAGTTAGGAGTTTTGTGTAAATTGAAATAGCTCTTTGTGCTTGCAAGGAGGAGCATGTTACAATGTAGATTTATCAATTAATTGATTATTTAAAATTGCTATTGAAAGTCCTCTTTAATCACATTTAATTGATAAGCTCAAACTCTTATTCAAATTGTTAAGAAAACTTACTTCAAGACATCAATCTGCAAGACATTTATCTAGCTCTGTACTTGATCACCAACACAACATGATCCCTTTAGGTGATACAATGTGGTGAGCAGTAGGATCTAAGCAAGACACAACAAAATGAGTGGTGTGCTTTTGGAGTGTTTAAATTTCAAGAATTTTTTATGATGTAGAGGACCAGTAGAGGACCAGTGAATTGATCCAATTAGCTCAAGCATTATTTAAATGAAAGTTGAGAGCATGAATAGCTCTCAAAAACAAAACACCCAGAAAACTGAGGCAGGTATTGGACTCATTATGCTTCCTTAGCCCGCGTAGGTGTACATAACCAGGCAGCATTTTCCTATGGGTGTGCGTCATGCAATGCGAACAGGGATATATGTGTTTAGCAATCATGATGCCTGAACAACACTCATCTTGGGTGTGACTCACTTGGGTATTTTCTGAAATCTCCTAAAAGAGTCCAAAATAAAATAAAATTAAATAAATTTTTTGATGAAATTACATCAACACTCTTAAGTATAAGTAAGTATAATAATTTTAGTAGTAGTAGAGTATAGAAATAATGGTATGGGACCATCACACTTCAGTTCATTAGTAAACACAAAATTAACTTCTTCTAAAAACACACCTTCAACAAAGGTGTAAATTATCAAGAAAACTGTCAAAATCCAAGCCTGAAAAATAATAGAAAATAATTTAGAAACTAGTTAAAAACAAAGTCAATGGTTGATATTAATGCCCTTTTTCTTAACCACAAATGGGTTATTCGTCAAATAATTATCAAACTTCAGCTTATTAGACAGATAATTGTTCCCTTCTATTCTTTCCAGAACTTGTGTAGAAATATACCAAAAATTGTTTGGACTTAAACTGTCAGTACCATTTTTATAGCACTCCAGACTATCTTTGAAGCTATCAACAGTGGCAGCATCTCTTACTGATTTAGGTAGATCATTCCAATAAGGTCTGACTCTCTCAGATATAAAGTTCTCAGAAAATTTGCTAATATCTTTTGACAAACTAATACTAGACTTCCTGTATGACAACAAATTCCTTCTACTTCTACCTAGTTTGAACAAGTGTTGACCATATTCAACGTGATTGTTAACAATTTTAAAAGTCTCAATGAGATCACCTCTTATCCTTCTTTCAGCTAGAGTTGTCAAATTAAGTTTGCCCAACCGCTCACTATATGGAAGAGTACCAATGCCATTTATAAGCCTTGTGAAACGACGCTGGACACCTTCCAGCTCCAAGATGGTAGCCCAGTTCCCATAGCGAGCAGTTGGGCACCAGAGTTGGACACAGTACTCAAGCTTTGGCCTTATTAGTGCTTTGTATATCCTCAACATGATGTCAAGTTCTTTAACAATAATATTCCTGCCAATCCAAGCAATGGTTCTATTAGCATCTTTAATACATTTATCTATGTTGCAATCCCACTGCAAGTTACTATTCATCAAAACACCTAAATCCTTTTCAGTATGGGTTTCTTCTAAGATCTTACCATCTAATACATACTCATTACCAGGGTTATTGTTCACATTTATGTGCATCACTTTGCATTTATCAACATTAAACTTCAATAGCCAGGTTTCCTCCCAGCCTTCTAAAGCTTTCAAGTCAGAACTAGTGACATTAACATCATTAGCATTAACAATTAGTTTTAAATCTGCAAAAATTTTGGAAACATTCTTAATGCCATCTGGCAAATCGTTGATAAAGAGAATAAATAATAGGGGCCCTAAAACGGAACCTTGTGGAACACCTGATTCAACACTTTTAGGATCAGAATACTGCCCTCTTACAACAGTTTTCATAGTTCTATTTGACAGAAAGTTCTGAATTATTGCCAAGGTGTTCCCACTAATGCCATATTTCTCTAACTTTATGAGAAGCCTGTAGTGAGGCACAGAATCAAACGCCTTCATAAAATCGAAGAATAAAACATCAACAGGCACCCCTTCTTCAAGTAAAGTTATAATAGTATACACAGATTCCAAAAGATTAGACAAACAAGACTTCCTAGGGACAAAACCATGTTGATCATCTGATATTTTCCTTTCAACAAAGTTCAAAATATGATCTCTCACTAACTTTTCATATACCTTGCATAAAAAACATGTCAGTGATACTGGTCTGTAGTTATATGGATCATTCCTTGAATCCTTCTTATGGAGTGATACAATGTGTGCTTCCTTCCAGATGTCAGGTATTTTGGCTTCCCTGGAACATTTATTAAAAAAGCAGTTACTACCTGTACAAATTGATCATTCTCTGATAGTGCTTTCAATAGTTTAGGGTGCAAACCATCAGGACCAAAACTTTTATAAACATTCAAATTTCTTAATTCATTATACACATCAGTAAAATTTATAACTATGTCTTCACATTTGCTTACATTCTCATTATTATAGCAAGCTCTAAAGTTACACGATTCATTCTATAGAAATTAGCTAATAAATTCATCCTTCATTTCCACACTTTATATCCAAGGTGTCCAAATATTATCAATGTTTCATTAAACAGTATACTGGATCTTCCAGCCCATATCATCTAAACCTCAACACTGAAACAATGATATGATATAAATACATATATCACATCACAACAATAGAATCACAGATTGCAATTAAAATTGTTGCTCACCACATTGTATCACTTAATGGGTATAAAATATATATGAAGGTGGAAAAAATGTATAAATGTGGGGAAAAGTTTTGCAGATTGAATATTGATGTCCACACAACACAGTTATCTTTTTGAATGTTGGTTGATGGAAGTTGTGTTTCTAAACAAACAAAAAACAAGTCAGCTGATTAAAATATTTTTTCAAATAATTTAAACAAATTTAGAAACAACTTAACATTTGATCATTGAAAATGATCTATTGATCTATAATAAATTAAAAATGAAATTATTTTACATCGTCAGTTAAATTAATTTTTGCACGCGCCGCGCGCCGCGAAAGCATGGCGCCGATCTTCGTGTTTGTGACTTTTTGAAGAAAAGCGCGCGCGCTGTGCCATGGAAGCAGCTGGAGCATGGCACATAAACAATGGATTAGCATTTGCTTTAACCAAAGCCGGCCTCTTCACACGCACGCGGGCCGCGCCGCCGCGCGTACAATTGTGCAAAGCACGTAATTTAACCATTTCACTAGTAGGATTTTACCCTACCGCCTCCGCCGCGCGCCATTTTTCTCCGCGACCCTCCAAATTTCCGAGTGTTGCGCGCTAGGGATGGGTGAAATCCATCTACCATTTCACATTTGGTGAGATGGAGTACTTTTGGTTATGAAAATATTTTATTCCACGATTGTGCATTCCTTTTTAAAAAATCTCCGTTGCTATTTTGTATTCTACTGTGTAAGGGGAAGGAGTGAAAACTGAAATGAGAGAGTAGAGATTGAAAGTGGAATCACAAAAAATCTAAAATGGGCTTTCGTTTCACCTTTCACCTTTCTGAGACAGTTCATAATTCTTTTTTGTTCTTCAGAATGCTATTGTACATAATTTTGGTTGCCCTGGTCGTGATTTCAATATGTCTCACAAGTGCATCATTATCTGATTCAGCAGGACTTGGTTGAGTTGTCCTCGCTATCAGAATGCCATTGAGAGGAGTATCACCATTCACCATGGTTGATGTCAAGACTGTTGATATTTTGCCTGTGTGATGTTGCTAGTGGACAAGTGGTCAGGATTTTTTCTTCGTCTTTGCTTCAATAGCTGAGATGTCAATTCCTTTTGATGTGCAGAAGTCACAGATCCTTTCTGCTTTAGGAATGTTCTTGTGCCTTCCAATATTGAGTTTGTGAGCACTACAGCAAATCCTTGCAGTAAATTTCCTGTCCTCAAAATTGCCGGCATGGTCAAGGTAATGCTCCCACGTGATCTTGTCTTTGACTTCTCTGTAGAATGAATCCCTGCTTGATAGCTCCAAGGTGAATCTCCATGCCTCAGTGATTCTGAAGGTTCTTGACCAGTAACATGGGAGATGCAGCTTCAGCTAGATGAGTGGCCGAAACAGAAGATGCCTGTTGATACTGACTATTGCTGTCTGTGGCCAAACTTTCATAGACTTCATCTTGAAGTACCATGATAAGCCAAGATTTACCTGTTTGTTTAATGCTGCCTTGGCAAGGTTTGAATTCTCCATCTCAGCCAGTCTCTTGAAGTATTTGATGCAGAGCTTTAGACTATCCATAAGAAGTGGAAATCTGCCAGTTCCACCCAAGGCAGCAGAGTTGGATGTATTGTGCCTTATGCCTAGCATATACTTGAGGTGATGTAGATAAACCTGCTCAAGGCGCATCTTGGCAATGTTCGAGATGCAATTGTTGTTGTTACTGTCATGGTCAAAGCAGGAGATAAGGTGTTTCACAACAGGTTGACTAGGAAGCCAGACTTTACATCCATTGATCGGTAAGGATGAGTGTGACAATGGAACTAAAGAGTTGCTGTAGGTTCTTGGGATCCTTGTATCTCCTGTCAAAAGTATTCCTCAGACTGAAGTATGCCCCAAGGCCTTTCTTGAAAAGCAAGTCTTTGTCCTGGCTGAAATTCCCTGAAATGCAGGCATCATCAGTCCAATTCCTACCTCAGCTGTTGGGGTGTCCAATAAAACAAAAATATTGCAATTTATGGTACAAAAAATATTACAATTTATGGTACTTTTCTGGCCATTTGATGTGGAGCAACCTTGCCTTTAACATTTATATAAGACTAGCATATTATATCTTATTGGTGGAACAAATTCAGTCAACTTTATAAAAGTCATGTAGCTTATATAACAACACTGTGTTGACATCAATACCCAATTTATGCAAGGAATCAGTTGTTTCTTTGGTCAAGTGCCTGGCTGATAAAAAGGAAAGGAATTGATGCAATTTGTATTTTTGATGTATTGTAAATGATGATAAAAAGACATCAATCTGCAAGACTTTTCTCCAACTCCAAACTTTTCTCCAACTCCAAGCCTACATGATCCCTTTAGGTAATGCAATGTGGAGAGTAGTACAATCAAAGTGATGAAAAATAAATTTGTTTCTCTTAAATTTGTTTCTCCTGGCACCTTCCAATAATTATCAGCATTTTCATGCCAACATTCATTCTTAATAACTTCCAAATTACTCTTAAATGAATTGAGGACCTAAATTAGTTAAGTAACTCATTTCAGTAATTTCGTATTCTCAGCAGAGATGCATAGGATGAAGTTGCAAAAATTGAACTTCTCTTAAAATTAGGGATAAAATCAGCTTTTGAAAAACTTTTTGGCAAGTCACTTAAGGTCATGGAAGTGCACAATGTTATCAGGTTTCATGAGAAACTAACCATGGGTAGTGCACAAAACTGGCATTTAATATAAGAAATCATATACAATCCTATGCACTTCTACATATCAGGCAGAAAATGTGCCCTCAATTTAAATATATCAGAATCACTAGATTTAACACTTTTTGTAGAATGTTCTTTCTTGACCTACCAAGTCTAAATAAATTTTCACCATATTGAACTTTATCATTTAAGATTATATATGTCTCAATATATAGAATAAGATCATCACTTATATTCTACTTTTTTCAAGATATGACTTTAGTTAGAGAAATAGATTTGTTTAAACTGGCATTCTAATGCTGTCTTGGTTTAGTTATAAAGCATCAAACCATATATAGATTAATCATAAAAGGTGAGTTTTGATTGGACCAAACAAGAATCAATCCGTGGGCCATTTAGACCATTGTCAGTACTTCAATGGTATAGTAAATTATATTGAATTGAATCA
>WFMF01000770.1:0-48414 GCA_011033025.1 Beroe forskalii | reverse complement strand
TTAGCAGTTTTGTTGTTTTTTATATGAATTTGGGCGTGGCCGAGGTTAAATCTTTTTGGCCTCTAAAAACTCTCAAATATTTTAAATTCGACCATGATAATAGGTTAGAGAATTTTAAGCCAAATTCTTTTGCGAGATTTGTCCACTGTTAAGCTGTTCTTTTTGCGCAATGTGAACTTGTTTGGTGGCCAGGTTGGAAAGAGACTTGTCACACTTTTGTTACAGTTTTGTAACAGTTTTCGCACATTTATGAGACTTGGGATTCGGGCATGGCCAAAGTATGGGAGTGGTCCCGTTGTAACTCTGAGACTCTAAAGTATGTTATCCCACCATAATATCGTGTTTTGAGGTGATATTTCGCCTTTAAATCCCAAGTCTCATAGCTTGTTACAGATTTGTGACACTTTTGCACATTTATGAGACTTGTGATTTGGGCGTGGCTGAGGGTTGGGAATGCTTGTGTTGGCCTCTAGAAACTCTCAAATATGTTATCTGACCATAGTAATAGGTAAGGGATTCGTATATCGCCTCAAATCCCCAAGTCTCCTAGCACGAGACTTGTCACACATTTGTTACAGTTTTCACGCATTTATGAGACTTGGGATTTGGGCGTGGCCAATGGATGAGAGTGTTCCATTTGGCACTCTGTAACTCTAAAGTATGTTATTCCACCATAATGATGTGTTTTGGAGTGATATTTTGCCTTAAAATCTCACAGCTTGTTATTAATTTGTGGCTCTTTTGGTGCATTTATGAGACTTGGGATTTGGGCGTAGCCGAGGGTTGGGAATGCTTGTGTTGGCCTCTAGAAACTCTCAAATATCTTATCTGACCATAATAATAGGTTTAAGGAGTCGTATATCGCCCAAAATCCTCAGGCGGCCGTAACGTTCGTCGGTCGATCAAATGGAATTGGTCGATCGATAAACTCTATTTGAAAGACGATCTGTTTTAATGGTCCCCAATGACTTGAATCGTGCTTAAATGAGTAATAATTAGTTGTTTCCCTACCAGCTCAAAGATTTTCTATCTAAAACACACCAGTCGAACAAATGAAGTTGATCGATCGACCAATTCCATTCGATCGACCGACGAACGTTACGGCTGCCTCAAGTCTCATAGCACGAGACTTGTGACACATTTGTGACAGTTACAAAACAATTCACCACAACAAAATTTAAATGTAACGTCATACATCAGGCTGAAATTGATTATTCAATATTACTGTGCATGCAAGCAGACTTTTTAATAAACTTTAAAATGTCAAGTTGGGACTCTACTGTTTCAGAACACGGCAACACATTTTGATATGAAAGTCATCAACGACTCCAGACATCGAAATTATGACAAACAAACAAACAATAATTCAAGATTGAACTTCAAAACATTGAAATGACTGCAGACTGAAATTGGTTTCAATGAACAGTTAGATGCTGTGTAATTTTCATAAATTTTGTGTCGTGTATGGGAGGAAGTTACATCCACGCGCGCGCGCATTTGGAGTGCTGAAATATGCGGCGCGGCGCGTGCGCGGCTTGTTACAAGTCTCGTAAAAGGTGTTCTGCATCCCTCTTTTTGGGAAAATATTACGTTATCAAAAAACACATTAACCGACAAAAAATAAGAACAAAAATAAGAACAGTAGGGTGCTTCAGATTTGGGTGATTTTCCAAATACCTGTTGGCGAGATGTTTTTTGCCTCATCTGGTCCTAAAAATGACTGGTATAAATTTTTGTGGATAAAATTGAAATTTTACGGTCGCACCTGCCACAGGGTGTTTTAACACATGTTTTAGCCTATGGATTTCGAGGTGATGCGATATCTTCGCCCTGAAACCCCTAATGGGGGTCAAAAAATTTCGTTGGGACTCAAAACAGAATTAATTTAAGTGATTTTTAGTAATTTGTGACAAAGTCACGTGACCATCTGTATTTTCGTCCTCTGAGCACGGATTATGGGCAATTTGCCCATTGTTTTGAGTCAGAAGTACTTTCAACGGTATATTCCAGCCAGTGGAACCATAAATAGTATTAGAAGTGGTCTATTCATGTTGTTGATAGCCTATTTTATGAATTTTTCATGATCACGTGACATGTCACGTGATCGAAATCTGAAATTTGGATTTTATGCTTCTGATTTAAGTCCGAGCAAAAATTTTT
Source organism: Beroe forskalii (assembly GCA_011033025.1). NCBI lineage: Eukaryota > Metazoa > Ctenophora > Nuda > Beroida > Beroidae > Beroe > Beroe forskalii. The sequence goes on along the minus strand of WFMF01000770.1, from coordinate 46,254 downwards.
GATCTCCATTAGGGTTTTCTGGGCCGTAGAACACGCTGGTGTGAAGGAAAAGACGCTAACTTGAATGGTTGTGGCGGTATAGCTCCATGTGTGTTAAAACGCCCTGTGGCAGGTGTGACCGTGAAATTTCAATTTTATCCTCAAAAATTTATATCACAGACCACAGTCATTTTTAGGACCAGATGAGGCAAAAAAAATACCACCATCATGTTTATCTCGGAAAAACTTAAAATCGGCCAAATCTGAAGCACCCTAAAGAACAGTGTGTTTCCATTCTATCATCAACATCATGGACTGGTCCATGATGTTGATGATAGAATGGAAACACACTGTTCTAAAGATGACATTCAAAGCCCCTTTTCCTACAGAGATCCCACTGCTTATGACAGCTCCTCTGACAGTGAGATTGAAACGTCCTCCTATTCTTCCTCCAACGCATCCTCATCATCCTCCTCTATGTTCAACTCACCTGGTGAGGTGGTGGTAAAATCCATGTCTGGGTCCCACCTCAACCTCCTTCAAAACTGTTAGACTTAGAACCAAAGTTCAGTATCCATGTCCTACTCATCTTCCGACAATGCCAACAGAATCCAAAATCCAGATCAGAGCCCCTAGCCCCTAAATGCCAGATCAAAGTCTGGCAACAGAAACTTCATAGAAATCTGCAGCTTCCTGCACCTTCTTGCTAAACATGTATATCCCTGTTTGTGTTGTGGAGTGTAGGGAAGCATGCCAGGCGTACACACACCTATTCGGGCTTAGGAATACACTTTCATCAAAAATATTGATTCCTGGATAATGGAGCTGCTGATGTATGCCAAGACCTGCTTTGGCTCTAGGTAAAGAAATGCGTCCAAACTTCTGATCATCATCAAGCACATAGCAGCAAACCATACATATAGAGAGGTACTGAATAAGTTTGGAAGAGTTCAAAGAATGGATAACGGCCATAGTTGGTTTAATCAACAAGGCCGGTGGCAGCCATGCTGAGCATGGAGACTATCCCTAGTATGTTAGACTAAGGGTGTGCACTCCTGGGTGGTTTTTCAGGCCACCCGACTGCTGGGAATATCCTGGGCTGAGAGTAGCCTCCCTGTCCAGGACCTCACTGGACCAGCAAGCTACCAACACCCAGTGGCTTCAAACAGACGTCAAAGCAAGTCAGTGCTTGCCTGCAGATTAAGTTGGAGATCAGCCAGAGGTGGCTATGTACCACCTCCCTTCGTCTGACTGAGCCACAGGGAAGTCTGACTCAACCAGACTGTGTAAATAATATTCCCATTGATTGGAGTTATGCTGGGATCAATGGGCAAAGCCCAGCTATGGGTTACTACCTGGAAAAGAAGTGAGGGAACTGGACAAGGGTTAGATACCTACTTAGATGCTTTTGATGTCTATCTTTTGTTTTTCTAGGGAAATTTAACTTTTTATTCTTACAATTTGTGTTTTTAGATGGTGCAAGCACTTCTGTGTGAAAGCTTGCTTAAAAGATAAGAAGTGCTTTATAATTGTCAATATTTATTTATTTATTTATTGTTAGTTTTGGTGATGTTTGTGGTGATGTATGGGCAGCACTAAAGGAACAGTACATTCTGAAATATTTTGAATAGATTTTGTTTCTGAGTGGAATATTTATGTTTTTGAGTGAGATTATATTCTTTAATGCATCATACTATTATAGAAATATACTACCAGGGGGTGACTGCTGAGGGGCCTACCTCATAAAAAGCCCTCGCAATTTAAACACCCCGAAAGCTGAGGTAGGTATTGTACTGAAGATGCCTGCACACCAATCATCTAGATGTGACTCATTTGGATTTGGCTGTTCTTACATAGTATTTCTCAAGAAATCGTGTCAAAGTTCAAGTCCAAAGTTGGAGAAAAGTCTTGCAGATCGATGTGTTTTAAAGGATTTATTCTTTAATTGTTGTTATATACTAATCATAATTATGAAATTTTGACAATTTTTTCTGTAAATGGTTAATTTTTGGTAATAAAAAGTCTGAAATCCTTTAAATTTTCATGAAAATTCCTTAAATTTTCATGAAAATTCTTTAAATTTTCAAGAAAATCCTTGAAATTCTCATGAAAATTTGGATATTTTGATTATGTAATCATTGGCCAAACCCCTCTCCCCCCTCTGTAATCAAACGTAATCATTTGAAAACCCCCTCATCTGATTACATAATATGTGAATGATCCCTCAAATTGCAGGAGCTTTTTATGAGGTAGGCCCCTAGCAGTCATCCCCTGGGTATTTAAATAAGATATTCAGGTTTTCAATCTCAGGAGTGTTCTCAGTGCCATCAGAGGTGTTAAAGGTTCTATGTACTCTAGGAAAGACTCTAGGCACAGTTGCATAAATTAATCTCATTCAACCTGCATTCCCAACATCATAACTATGATGTTTGTAGTGCACCGCGATCAGGTACACATATGTGTGCAGACCGCTTGATTGACAGAGGCCTCGATAAAGACGCGTTTCTGTAACTTTCTATACAAATTCCGTCAAAAGCACACACAATTTTTGCGCTCTATCGAGCCCTTTTCAATTGATATGGGTAAGAACACTTTCCAGGCTAGTATGTCCAATGCTGGAGGTCCTATGATTCTCTAGAACACTAGAAGCCACTTCAAGTTTGCCCACTTTGTCACTTGTTTCATTTCCATAAGACACAATAGAGATGGCATAAATGGACAAATATAATGTTAAAGAAACACAAACATCTCATGAATCACAGATCAGACTTTGCATGGTTCTTTCATCCTCCTCAAAATACATAGATCACGATCACATTCAATACCGATTCCCTGCCAAATCTCTAACTGAGTGAGTCGATGTAGTTAACTCAGTAACGTAGAAAAACACTGCTTACTCTCTCAAAAAACACAAATATAAAACCCTCTCAATAACTCAATAATTATCTACTATCTGATAAAGAAATTGAATTAGCCATATCGAAATTGAAAGATGAATTTTAACAGTTTTGTATTTCATGTTTTAGATTCTAATTCTTTTTGATTTGAATAAGTTAGTTTTCAATGCAACAGTCAATCAAATCTGAAAAATATTAGAAGATAAACTATCAGAAACATCCTTACTAGTTCAGGTATGAATGGAATATAAGATGATTGTCCTATTGGTGGTGCTTTTGTTGAGCTTTGGTGAATCAAGAATACTTTCGGTACATCCCAAATACAGTAAGACCAAGAAACCTGTGCAAATCAATGGAGATTTTTCTATGAAACCTGATGATGATAACAGTAGGAGCAAAAGACAGGCTCCAACTGATGATCATGGATCAGACTGGGACAAAAAGATCAAAATAACAAAGGTAAATTCTAACAAAGTAACAATTGCATACCTACAATCTCAAATAGTCAAATGAATAATTGACTGGCATTAACAATAAACGAGTTACAACCTTTGGACTATTCTAACTATGTTTATCCATTACTATGTTACTTAGTTTATATCACTTTATTTACAACATTAGATTGCTAGTTTTTTACTGTGATTCAAATTTTGATATATTTGTAAAGAAAGTATCATGATGGACTGATAAATTTGATTATATCTAGGGTTGTGTTGAGAAACACACTTTGTATATACCAACATCTGACACCATAGCTGTTCGTATATATAATATTCATTGAAGGCCAGCTTGGCTTAAGTATGAGTGAGACCTTCCCAAGATTTAAACCCTAGTTGTCATGAATGACAGGCAGGCATCAATTCCACTCAACCAAGCAAGTCCTGAACATCAATATAATCAAAAGAAATTAAGGTTTAATGGTTATAATATGGCCTTGTCAAGTCTTTATAATCTTCCCTTGAATCAGAACCAAGAATCATCCTTCTATGAATTCAAAAAATATTATTTCAATTGTGCCATGAGAATAAACAACATACATACACAATTATTTTCAAAACTTTTTTTCACAGTCAGTTCTCAGTAATGATGCCCACACAACGGCATTTGTTGAATGGGGTGGCACAGATAAAAGCAGTGATACCATCATCGTTCTCACCAGAGATTCTGGACCATCGTGAGTTCTTATTGCTGATTGAGCATATTGATTCTAGCCTCTATGTTCCTGGGTTCAATACAATGTAAATATTTTACTGATATTTGGATTCTATATTCAATGAAATTCCTCATTTTGTATTAAATTTAGAACCAACAAGAATAATGATTATCATCAATGAAATCATAATCCTAAAATTCAATATGATATTGCCATTTGAAAATTGATCATTCCAAGAATGCCGATCTGCATATCTATATTCTATAATATTGGTGGAATTTAGTGATGCTCCCGATCATTCATAATAAAATGGAAATTCTTGATTTGGAATCATCAATAATATATTGGCACAAATGGCAATATCCTTATAAATTCAAATTCATCTCCAAAATGCATGGCTTTGAGCTACTAGCTAATGATTTTACCTCATTGTATCTTGTATTGCTTCAGAGACAGTACACTGTATGTCAGTACTGACTATGGTGCTTCTTTCAAGACAGTCAGTGTAACTGTTAATGGAGTGAAAGCTATCTGCTCCTACATCTATCAGAGCCCTTCAAACAACAAAATGGTTTGTAGCCTTTAGTCAACATTTATACTGCATAAACGTTGGACAAGTTGAGGTCTATCAAATAACTGAATTGTCAACATCTTTTGAAAGTTGTATTTACCGAGAACTGATATGAAAATCAGTGTCACCCATTATCGGCCCTCAAATGTTCTAGGAAAAGTATTTTGATAGTCTATTCGAATTAAATAATTTTTTCCTCTGATTGGTGATCAGTCTTATCTCATTACTCTATGCTTCCATATCGATATGTCCTACTTCTCCACCAGTTCATGCTGAATGACGTGACTAACAAAGCTGTAATTGTGTCCTATGACGAGGGGAAGTCGTGGTCCTCCTACGTAACCAACTTCACGCCCTCCACCATCGACCACCACCCCACTGTGGAGCGACTCCTGCTCTCTCACGACCGTGTCACTGGTAAACTCTACCTCTCCAGGGACTTCGGACAGTCGTGGGAGGAAATCCATGGCGATGGTCACATTGAGGAATTCTACTGGTAAGTGACAAATTCTTGACTCCGTGCTGATCATGCTAGTATGCTACGTGGGATTTATGTTGTAGTTGGAAGTTGAGAAAAGGTCTTTTGATCATGTACACAGCAAATGTATAAAAAGTTATTATTATAGAAAATGTAGCAATGTTTCACAATATCAATAGTATTGCATTCGAGGTATAAATAATATTACACTAGCTCCATTGTTGCTCACCTGATAATGCAAAGATCACCAATTGTATAATTTCATGAAAGAATCTTATATTGTTATGGATTTTTTACAATGATGACCTCATCTTTCATGATGCACTTTCGAAACTTTCGTTATAAGTAATATTGGGAATTAGATTTTGGTACACATTTTTTGGTGGCATTGTGATACCCTACAACAATTAAGCATGCCGTGTGCATTATATGTACTAGGTGTGTACCCGTCCTACGGACGGTAACTTATGGAAGGCTCATTAGCTATCGGCCGGGCCACAGGTTCATTTGACAGTAAACTGACCGTGCGAGTTTCCTGTTAAGTTCACTTTTGAAGGTTGATTGTGCCTGGAGGGGAAAAATTCGAAACTTTTTAGCCAGTTATTGAGCCTGTTGCTTCAACAAAGCATGACAAATCACTTAGCATATTATTTTTCTGAGCAGTATACACTATACAAACATACAAGTATTCACTATACATTATACAGTGTAGATTTGGTATTACCCTTCGCTCAGAGTATATCATAAGCTGTGTAGTGTTATGAGCACAGCTGTCAGGTATAACAGGTACATGTAATAACTGGTACATGATCTAAGTTCAGTGTATCCCCGGTGGATATACTTAAATGGGTTTTAATTTTTTTCGGGGTTTATGAGGGTTTAAGGAATTTTAAAATAGCCGTTTATTTGTCATTCGATTTTCTCTCAAAATGACCTCTTTAGTTACCAATAGCTTTTCTCTCAAGTTTGTTGAGTTTTTGGCACTTTTTCTAAAATCACTCACTTTGTTGAGGATATATTCCTTTCTAAAATGGTAACACCTCTCCTTGCATCACTTCTGAAATGGTACCCTTCCTTCGACGAGGGATTTTTGTTGACAACCCTAACAAATGGTACCAAACACTGAAATGGTGCCATTTTATGCTGAAGTTTTTGGGGAAATGGTACCATTTTTTGTTGACGATTTTCGACCCTAAGTACCATTTTTGCCATTCAACCCCAATCTGAAATTCACCATTTTTGTTGGTACCAACAACCCTTTTCAGTCCATATTTTGAAATCTGTTTGTTATTTGGTTAATCATGGGTGCTATTTGTCAGTTGCTATTTATTGGTGGCTTGTTATACAGGTAAATTTCCTGGTGAATTAGTGCCATCCTTTGCATGTTGGTATGCTACAATGCGACATACTGTACTTGATTTATGGATGACAAAACATTGTGCCAACACCTGTCCAATGCCCTTATGTAAACTATAATATTACACTTTAAATACTTACTCCCTGTACATTCATGATCTATAGTATCAATGTAGTAATCTGCTAAAGCTCAAGTAATACCGTTACCTTTCTCCTGATGGTGTCACAAAGACCGTCAGCTCAAGCTCCGACTTCTTCCATTCTTCCAAGACCATCATTGCTGATGGAGTTCTCGAGTTTGAAGTCGTTGGTGACTTCTATTTCTACGCTAAAAAGGTAGATGGTTCCTCTTTAAAGTCGTGTTTGTTCCACGGGTCTTGCAGTTCCTTCCTCAATCCTCATGGTTGACGGCTGTTCATCCTGAGTTTCTGTGCATGTTCATTGACCTCGTTTCCATTGACAGATAAATTCATCCATTCATGGATGACTTGCATTGTAGAAACGAAGATTGCGTTCTAATAAATAGTACATAATCGTCTCTCACCTCTCATAAAAGCATAAAATCTCTTATTTAGGCTTTCCATTATCGGTAACAAATTTTTTATCTAGATAAACCGATAATTATTTCGGTTTTATCTAGATAAAATTTTTATCTAGATAGAATCTATCAGGTCTTGAAACCTTTGTTTGCCACTGTCAATCTGGTTACTTTCGCTGAATATACCTACGTCAGTCTTATATTATGGTGATTGTTGATACACCCGACTGGTGTTAAGGAAAGGGAGGCTGTTGTTAGCGATAAAACTACGTCTGAAATTGTCAATGATACGTAATAGTGGTGCCAAAGGCGCTTACAATTGGTTTCAGAGTTCATTCAGGTTGATATCATTGATTTGTCAGTGTTAGCCTGATACCATTAATCCGTCACAGCGGTATTAGGAATACTATACAGCAGACTAGGTCAGAGATGCGTCGGAAAGGTATCAATCATGCATCAGATTGGTGTCAGTGATACGTCAGACGGGTGTCAGTGATACGGCAGACTGGCTTCAGTGATACGGCAGACTGGTGTCAGTGATACGGCAGACTGGTGTCACTGTCAGTGATACGGCAGACTGGTGTCAGCGATACGGCAGATTGGTGTCAGTGATACGGCAGACTGGTGTCAGTGATATATTGAAAAAGGCAGACTGGTGTCAGTGATGAAGCAGACAGGTGTCAGTGATACGGCAGACTGGTGTCAGTGATACGGCAGACTGGTGTCAGTGATACGTCATACGGCAGACTGGTGTCAGTCATCTAGCAGATTGTTACTTTGTTCTAGTGTCAGTAATACGTTTTGCCAGTTTCAATGATAAATATCTGACTTGTGTCCGTGACACGAAAGAATAGTGTCACTGGTGCCAGATTTGTGTCGGTATCCGTTATCCACTAAACAAGTGTCAGTGATGCATCAGGATAGTTCAACTATACATCAAATAGGTGTCTGGTATGTCGGACTGGTGTTGGTGATTGTTCAGAAATGTACCAATTATGACATGCTTGATCGGTGGCAGTGATCCTTCAGACTGGTGAAAGTTGAAACCAGTCCGAAAGTGAGTTTTTTATGAAATTTTTCAATTTTACTAGCATTTTTCAACGCAAGCTGTTTTGCTATTTTATCTAGATAAAAATAATTTTTATCTAGATAAACCGATAATTTATTTTGACGAATTATCGGAGATAATTATCGGTTTCGATTATCGGACTGGAAAGCCTACTCTTATTACTAAGTAACTAATCTCAACTTAGCACTCGTAAGGCAACGCAGTCCCTTTCTTGGAAATGCCTCACAGTTTCATTATTCTGTGGTTACTCACGAATAGAAGACGTTATGCCTAAGCTACGTCATTATATTGATTGAGGTTGGTGACTTGATGACGTTAGTCTCATATTACAGTTAAGAGAGCCCGGTAGCACCATGTAAATGAGATGTTTCATTGCTCGCTGTGTTCCTTGCAAAGACAGTAGAATCGTTTCATGTAATATAGCAATCAGAGGAACAGCTATCTTGGGCCAAAATGTTTATATGATCAGACCAAAAACAGGCAAAATTATTCAGTTTGACTGTGACTTTTTGTCTAGTCATGATTTTTGTCGTTAAATTTATTAACTTATTAACGGGCGGCTGTCACAATTTGTTGGAGCATTCAAAAATTCTGCTGCACTGCTTTGCAGTCTACAGGCGCTGAAAAAGCACATTAAAATTCGCTTTCACCTGTTGAGCATCGTGGTGGTGCCCTGCCTCTACCGCTTGTAGCGTGACAGCTGCAATTAGAGAAGAAGTAAGATCACATGTTTCAACTATTTAACTGCCAAATCACCACCTATTATCACGAGATTGTGTCTAGTAAATGAGGACAAATTATTAAAGTGGGTCCATGATTTCATTGTTATACCATTCTATCGAATACATTTCAAGAAAAAATGTTAAACATTACGATATGGGTGATCTTTAATTATCATCTAGTTCGCTAAATTAGCAAATAAAAGTTGAGTCAGCAATAATACCATCTTATAATAATTACATGCTTTCCTCACAGTCGATTATTCAAAAGATTTAGTATAAATCCGCATCACAGTCATCATTTCAGAGTCACACCAGACACACCACCCCACAGCGCCACACTAAACGTGCTGCACACAACTCCTCAAACCACAACTCGTCCCATCACAACTCCTCTCATCACCACCCCCACCACTCCCACGACTCCGAGCAACATTCCCACGACTCCAAGCAGCACTCCCACCACCCCCACGACTCCAAGCAACACTCCCACTCCCACGACTCCAAGCAACACTCCCACCACTCCCACTCCCACAACTCCCACGACTCCAAGCAACACTCCCACAACTCCCACCCCTACTCCCCTGCTTCCCCTCAGTCGCGTGACGACGACCACGGAGACAAAGACCAGGACCTCTTCATCTCGTACGACAGAAACCCAGCCGTCAAGGCTCAGTTCCCCAAGGAGTCACTCAAAAAGGCCACGACCGTGAGTTGGAGAGTTGTAGTTGCTATTCAAGTTAATCAGTTATATTCGAACAATAGCAATAAAAACTACACGAATGTCTGTTTGTAAACCCACGGTGGTGCTGGCAATGGGCCTTTCTCCTCCTCCTTTCCCCCTTGACACTTCTCACCACATATTTCTAGAAACTTGGAAAACTCTGATTGATGACTAACAAATTAATTACTTGTGCAGGAGTTCTTCATAGCGGACGCGGGAGAGGGCCAGGCCTTCATCGCTGTCTCGCACAATGCCAACGAGACTCATCTGTATGTGACAGAGCACAAGGGAGAAAACCTGGTCCTCAGCCTGGAGCGAGTGCTCTTCACCAACAAGGCCAGCTACGAAACCATCTCATGGCTGGAGTAAGTAGTTCCTTGTCAGAGGGCAAGCATGAGGACCTAAATCAGGGGGCTGGAGTGAGGGCCTAAATCAGGGGCTGGAGTGAGGACCTAAATCAGGGGGCTAGCATGAGGACCTAAATCAGGGGGAAATGGAGTAGGACCTAAATGGGGCTAGCATGAGGACCTAAAACGCAAGGAAACATTTCCAATCAGGGGCTAGCATTAGGACCTAAATCAGAGGGCAAGCATGAGGACCTAAATCAGGGGGCTGGGTGGCCAAATAGGGCTGGAGTGAGGACCTAAATCAGGGGGCTAGCATGAGGACCTAAATCAGGGGGCTGGAGTGAGGACCTAAATCAGGGGGCTGGAGTGAGGACCTAAATCAGGGGCTGGAGTGAGGACCTAAATCAGAGGGCTAGCATGAGGACCTAAATCAGGGGGCTGGAGTGAGGACCTAAATCAGGGGCTGGAGAGGACCTAAATCAGGGGGCTAGCATGAGGACCTAAATCAGGGGGCTGGAGTGAGGACCTAAATCAGGGGGCTGGAGTGAGGACCTAAATCAGGGGGCTAGCATTAGGACCTAAATCAGAGGGCTAGCATGAGGACCTAAATCAGGGGACTGGAGTGAGGACCTAAATTAGGGGAGTGGAGTGAGGGCCTAAATCAGAGGGCTAGCATGAGGACCTAAATCAGGGGGCTGGAGTGAGGACCTAAATCAGGGGGCTGGAGTGAGGACCCAAATCAGGGGGCTAGCATGAGGACCTAAATCAGGGGGCTGGAGTGAGGACCTAAATCAGGGGGCTGGAGTGAGGACCTAAATCAGGGGGCTGGAGCGAGGACCTAAATCAGGGGCTGGAGTGAGGACCTAAATCAGGGGGCTGGAGCGAGGACCTAAATCAGGGGCTGGGCATTAGGACCTAAATCAGGGGCTGGAGCGAGGACCTAAATCAGGGGCTGGGTGAGGACCTAAATTAGGGAGTGGAGTGAGGACCTAAATCAGAGGGCTAGCATGAGGACCTAAATCAGGGGGCTGGAGCGAGGACCTAAATCAGGGGAGTGGAGTGAGGGCCTAAATCAGGGGGCTGGAGCGAGGACCTAAATCAGGGGGCTGGAGCGAGGACCTAAATCAGGGGGCTGGAGTGAGGACCTAAATCAGGGGGCTGGAGTGAGGACCTAAATCAGAGGGCTAGCATGAGGACCTAAATCAGGGGACTGGAGTGAGGACCTAAATTAGGGGAGTGGAGTGAGGGCCTAAATCAGGGGGCTGGAGTGAGGACCCAAATCAGGGGGCTGGAGTGAGGACCTAAATCAGGGGGCTAGCATGAGGACCTAAATCAGGGGGCTGGAGCGAGGACCTAAATCAGAGGGCTAGCATGAGGACCTAAATCAGGGGGCTGGAGCGAGGACCTAAATCAGAGGGCTAGCATGAGGACCTAAATCAGGGGACTGGAGTGAGGACCTAAATTAGGGGCCTAAATCAGGGGGCTGGAGTGAGGACCCAAATCAGGGGGCTGGAGTGAGGACCCAAATCAGGGGGCTGGAGTGAGGACCTAAATCAGGGGGCTAGCATGAGGACCTAAATTAGGGGGCTAGCATGAGGACCTAAATCAGGGGGCTAGCATTAGGACCTAAATCAGGGGGCTGGAGTGAGGACCTAAATCAGGGGGCTGGAGTGAGGACCCAAATCAGGGACTGGAGTGAGGACCTAAATCAGGGGGCCCGGCTGGAGTGAGGACCTAAATCAGGGGGCTGGAGTGAGGACCTAAATCAGGGGCTGGAGTGAGGACCTTAATCAGGGGGCTGGAGTGAGGACCCAAATCAGGGAGCTGGAGTGAGGACCTGAATCAGGGGGCTGAAGTGAGGACCTAAATCAGGGGCTGGAGTGAGGACCTAAATCAGGGGGGATGGAGTGATGACCTAAATTTCTATTTCCCTTCTTCCTTCATAAAATCTCTTGTGACCAGCTCCATTTATACTATTTAGGCTTTTAGAGTAGCACCTGATGTACTTTCTTGCCTTTCCCATTATTAAATGCTTTGTTGATGAAAAAACATCCAAAGACCAAAATACCTACACTCAAATTCTTAAAGTAGGTGCCTCGGGGTGCCTACCTTCTTGTTTCACGATATGATATTTTAGTGTGTATTCGCTATACTGGGTATACTGAGTGGTTCAGTTAGCTGTACAATTGAATAGTGGAATAGTACAATTTCATACAGGTGGAGCACAGTATTAACGTCATGGGTACACCTTACTCTAGTACACTTAATGTACAATGTGTAGAGTGATCTGTTGTTACCAGTGCCATTGTGCCAATAATTGGAATGCGCGCCGCATTCACTACATTTATTGAATCAAGAGGTACATTACAACTATCACAAAAGAAGGCGACAATACCACCCTTTTGAGTTATAGAATGCACAGTAGTCAGTAATGTATAATTACTGTATAGTACATACAATCCATGTATACCTGTAACTTGATGTACTGATCGAAGATTCAACCTGCCGAGTGATACGAATTTATTGGCATTGAATTATGTTCAATTCGGATCTCGTGACATTTCAGTACTGTGGTATGTAGATGAAAGTTATACCACTATCAGCTATTCCCAACTTCCGTCATGAAATATCGTGTACACTGCAATAAACTAATAAAAGATGCGATACCCAACGATCCCTGGAATAATGCGTGACGTAGTGCACGCTGTACATTCTATAGCACTGTGTATTGTGTGGGTGTACGATGTTCTCACAATGAGAATTAGACGCTACTCAAGTCTTCAATTCGTAGCAAGGTGTACTTGGCACCAAGGTGTGCGTGATTTCTTACGATTTTAAGGTACTTAATAAGGTTCGATGTTTCGAGTAATGGCTTTTTCGAAAAGGTATACATCCAGTAGGGTCGGCGTGTGTCGGTAGACAGTAGACTCCCTCTTGGTATTATAATGACCTGGCACGTCAATCAAACATTCCATGGTTCTTTTTAATGCAAAACAAAGAACTTCCTCAATCCGCATGTTATGAAAGCATGGAGTGTAATCTTCTCTTGTTATTTGTATGTATTGAACTGAAATCAAACCCCCGACAACAAACGCCAATGAGTGATCTCACAAAACTCCCCCTTTTTCAGCGGAATAGATCCCTTCGTAGACCTGCAGAGCATAGAAGGGTTACCTGGTGTCTTCATAGCGTCCACCCTGGATAAGGGGGAGGTGGGGCACCGCCGCATCCACACTGTCATGACTTTCAACAAGGGTGGAACCTGGCAGTACGTGCAACCCCCGCAGTACGATCAGAATGGGAACCCCACCGAGTGCTTCCTGGTTAGTGACCCCGACCCCAGTACCTCGATCCCTCTTCAAATCATCTCCTATCTGAATATTAATGTATCATGTATGTTTGATAAAAAGTACAACTTAACTAGTGACTAACGTTTTCAGCCGAAGTGTACACTTCAAATCTCCCTGACCTTTGGAGAGAAGTTCAGATATCAACAACACACCCCGCTTTTGACCAAAGCAAACGCCCCTGGCATCATCATTGCATCAGGTACGGGGAAGGCGTTACCATTGATACATGGCATCAACTGCCATATTGACAAATTTCATCTTATTTCAAGTGATACTGAAAAATCACAACTTTTTATAAGTGCCATTACACATGACATCAAGTTCCAACTTCCATCAGCAAATGGCATCTACTCATCTAGACTCTAGAGCCATTGAAACACGGTATTTAATGCCATAACACATGGCCCCAAGTTCCATTGGCACATAGCAGCTAGCTACAAGTGCCATTTGAAAAATCCTTGGATAAAGCGCAAGATTAATTATTAACTAGCTATTGAGTGAGATACTCTCTATCTAATAACTCTCTTCAAACGTGGCTGAATGTAGAATATGATTCATTCTGCTTTGTACTCTAGCACCCTGTGGTGGGGATGTATTGAATCGCTTTGTGTACAGTGTCCCAGCATTAGTTACATAACCCTATAAACATGGTTATATGTGTGTGATCATTCCTGATAATGAGTATTAGATTTCATCAAACCAAATGATGGAATGAGCACAATATGAAACATCAATGTATTATATTGCGTATTACATATGAGAAATGAGATTACTCAAGGGTTGGTTTCTGTTCAGACTTCAGAGATCAGACTTTGCAACTCAGTCAGTAACTCATTGATAAGGTTACTCATTGATAAGGTTATCGTGCGGACCACGCTCGTGTTCCGTGGCACTTAGGGCGAAATTTTAAAATCAGGAGATTTCGGAAATATTGTGTCGTCAGCGACTTCTCGTGGCCTCTCTGGAGGAGGCTAGGCAACGAAATGTGGTGCAAAATCTCAGGTGTAAGAGTGTAACATGTAACAACAATTCCTCGGTTATTATATCTCATATTGGTAATATAAGGAACTTAGAAGTTTACAGTTACAAACATTGTAATGGAATGGAAACACCTGGACATGTATCCTACTAATGCTATCTTATAAACCCGTATGTTTGCATTTTATAGCAACTATCATTAATCATCTCAGGTAAAACCAGTCAAGCATAATAATTGGTTCTGCTCTGATAGATAAGTATTAGGATATTGGTGAATTCGTGTAATAGAAACTCGTTGCAGGTAACCTAGGCACTTCCCACTCGCCCATCAACAACCTCTACATCTCCAACGACGGAGGGGCGGAGTGGAGCCAGGTGTTGGAGGGGCAGTACAACTACCAGATAGCAGATCACGGGGGCATCCTGGTAGCGGCCTCCAAAAACCCTACCACTTTCATATTGTGAGTAACCCCTGCCACTTTCATATTGTAAGTAAACTGCAACCCTACCACTTTCATATTGTGAGTAACCCCTGCCACTTTCATATTGTAAGTAAACTGCAACCCTGCCACTCTCATATTGTGAGTAACCTCTACCACTTTCATATTGTGAGTAACCCCTGCCACTCTCATATTGTGAGTAACCTCTACCACTTTCATATTGTGAGTAACCCCTGCCACTCTCATATTGTGAGTAACCTCTACCACTTTCATATTGTGAGTAACCCCTACCACTTTCATATTGTAAGTAATCCCTACCACTTTCATATTGTAAGTAATCCCTACCACTTTCATATTGTGAGTAACCCCCACCACTTTCATATTGTGAGTAACCCCTACCACTTTCATATTGTGAGTAAACTGCAACCCTACCACTTTCATATTGTGAGTAACCCCTATCACTTTCATATTGTAAGTAATCCCTACCAATTTCATATTGTGAGTAACTCCTTCAACTTTCATATTGTGAGTAGCCCCTACTGATTATTTCTGATTATGTGTGAGCCGTTTGCTATTTTCCGCGATTCTGACTGCATTGTGGTATTCTCACCATCCCTCACCAGCCCCTAACGTAACCTCTGTCCCCGTCCTCCCTGCCCCCGCCTTACATCTATCCCACCCCCTCTCATCTGCCCCCATGTCTCATCTCTCCCACCCCCTAACATCTCCCCCACCTCTCATCTCCGCCACCCCCTCTCATCTACTACCCCCATGTCTCTACCCCCACCTCTCATCTCCGCCACCCCCTCTCATCTACTACCCCCATGTCTCTACCCCCTCTCATCTCCCCACCCCTCTCATCTGCCCCCATGTCTCATCTATCCCACCCCTTTCATCTGACCCACCCCTCTCATCCCCCACCTCTCATCTGCCCCCATGTCTCATCTCTCCCACCCCTCTCATCTCCCCCATGTCTCTACCCCCACCCCCTCTCATCTCCCCCCATTTCTCTACCCCCTCATCTGCCCTCATCTCTCCCACCCCCTCTCATCTGCCCCCATGTCTCTACCCCCCTCTCATCTGCCCCCATTTCTCATCTCTCCCACCCCTAACATCTGCCCCCCTGTCATCTCCCGCCACCCCCCTCTCATCTACTACCCCATGTCTCTACCCCCACCTCTCATCTCCGCCACCCCTCTCCCTACCCCTAACATCTCCCCACCTCTCTCATCTCCCCCACCCCTCATCTGCCCCCATGTCTCATCTATCCCACCCCCTTTCATCTGACCCACCCTCTCATCCCCCACCTCTCATCTCCCCACCTCTCTCCCACCCCTCTCATCTACTACCCCCATGTCTCTACCCCTCTCATCTCCCCCACCCCCTCTCATCTGCCCCCATGTCTCTACCCCCTCTCATCTCCCCCACCCCCTCTCATCTGCCCCCATGTCTCATCTATCCCACCCCCTTTCATCTGACCCACCCCTCTCATCCCCCACCTCTCATCTACCCCCACCTCTCATCTCTCCCACCCCCTCTCATCTGCCCCCATGTCTCATCTCTCCCACCCCCTCTCATCTCCCCCATGTCTCTACCCCCACCTCTCATCTCTCCCACCCCTCTCATCTGCCCCCATGTCTCTACCCCCTCCCATCTGCCCCCATGTCTCTACCCCCTCCCATCTCTCCCACCCCCTCTCATCTGTCCCCTCGCTCCAGGTACTCGCACGATGAGGGAGCCACGTGGTACAACAAGACTATATCCGATAAGTTCATTACCATATATGGTCTAATTACCGAGCCTGGGGAGCTGACCACCGTCTTCAACGTGTACGCCACCGAGTCAGATTCCAGTAGTTTCGAGTGGGTCATCTTCACCATCGACTTCAAGGACTTCCTAGGTAGGTTTCTGTTTTTGACTTATTAACGCCCCCTCATATTCTCAGTACATTATAAAACCTAAAGTTCGCCATTTGTGTTTTAGATGAATAACAACATATTTATTAGTTGATTTGATGTGATTGAAGAGGTATGTGTCAGTTAGTCTGTCGTCATTTTTATAGTCTTTGTATATGCTAGTCGCTAAGAAGCATGTATTCAACTTGCAAGTATTGACAAGATAGTGAGCAGTAAGATAGCCTGGGCAGATGAACGCCGACAAGCCAAAAAGTGGAAGTGGAAGATCAAAGCGGAAAACAAGTGGAATTGGAGGTGGAAGTTCAGAGTGTCAAGTAGGGTCGAATTGGTGGTCAATTACAGAGTATGAAGCCGGAGGCAAGGATAGGAGGGAGGCAGTTCCAGAGGCATTAGAAGGTTGTGTCGGGCCAGTTGGTTCAGCTGTTCAGGAGCAGAGTGTGTCAACTGTTTAACTGGCAGTTGGCACTTCATGTCTTACTATTATCTGTTATTCATAGACTCACAGTTACAGGGATCAAGGCACTGCATGGCAGGTATAAATAATTATCTTATTTGAAGCAGTAAAACACGATTATGAAAAACTAAACTGTAATCGTCGACTAATATATTTAGGCATTTAAATTTCAAGGGAGATCCAAATTTTCTAATTCCGAATTAGATATGTCATCATCGTGACAAAACTTATATGTAATAACTTAATAGGAATCGATTTTTAACTCTTCCTGACACCTACAGTGTGGTTACTCCCTATCTTGCTCCTCTCACTAGTTTTAACTCTTTTCTGGGCACCTACAGTCCGGGAACCCCCCCTCTTGCACCTCCCACTCGTTTTAACTCTCTTCCAGACACCTACAGTTCGGTTACTCCCCCTCTTGCTCCTCCCACTAGTTTTAACTCTCTTTCGGACAACTACAGCTCGGGAACTCCCCCTCTTGCTCTTCCCACTAGTTTTAACTCTCTTCCAGACACCTACAGTTCGGGAACTCCCCCTCTTGCTCCTCTCACTAGTTTTAACTCTTTTCTGGGCACCTACAGTCCGGGAACCCCCCCCTCTTGCACCTCCCACTAGTTTTAACTCTCTTCCAGACACCTACAGTCTGGTTACTCCCCCTCTTGCTCCTCCCACTAGTTTTAACTCTCTTCCAGACACCTACAGTTCGGGAACTCCCCTCTTGCTCCTCCCACAAGTTTTAACTCTCTTCCAGTTCCGGACAGCTACAGTTTGGGAACTCCCCCTCTTGCTCCAGCACCCACATGCCCTTCTCACAGATGTACCGAGCCCTCTCCTCACTGTCACACGGTGCATCGCATGCCAACTCCCCGACTGTGCCATCAACTAGCTCCTCATTGCTGAACTCCACTCTACCTCCCAGGAAGTAGGTGCTGATATCAGGACATGTCACGGTTCTGCTGCACAGTCCTCGAGCTGTGAACGTCAGGCTGTTCTTGGTGACCCACGCTCCGGTGTTCTTGTTGATAAGTCCGTACTTGTTTTGTCCTGTGTGTCGGCTGCTGTAGTTGAAGTAGGACCCGCTGAACGTAGGATCCTCCCAGGTATATTCTCCATTTTTGTTGATGTCTTTCAGCCCTATCCAGAGCAAGTTGAAATTGTCATCTGCCTTCACTCCAGGCCATCGATCGTTTACCATGTTAACAATCCGATCGTTATGATTAACAGTCGGGATGGAAGCTAAATACCACCCAGTTTTGCCATCCTGGTTCATTTGCCTGCACGATTCCTGGCACTGTTTTCGGGTTACCAGCTTACCCTTCACGCAAAACGCGTATTCTACTTCCTTAACCCACGACATGGAGATGCCAAACCCCTTATTGAAGAATACACAGTTCTCAAGGGGTCCTTGTCTATCGTAGTTAGCATAGCCCCTGTCACCCCAATGTTCCCCGTAACTTCCCCGAACCCTGAGGTAGGTTTGAGTGTAACCGACCAGCAGTTGGGAGTGGGCAAGAGGATCTGTGGCGCACTTACTGTCCACAAAAAGGCCTCCCGAGTAAGCATGGTAATCCTCAATACTTATGTAATGACCGAAGGCAACCAGATTAGAACAACGCCACACTAGGTATTGAATTCGCCACACTATAAAAATGATCGCATTGTTAAGATGATATTCGCCACAGGCCACACCCTATGCGTTAACTTTCTAAGAATGCGTGTAAAGTGCAGGGTAATATTCGCCACACTAGCATTATATTCGCCAAAGTGGTCGCATGTTTGTAAACACACGCAATGCTAAGCAATTATTCGCCTGTTTTATAAACAATCTTCGTAGACTCTATTTCGCCATGTTAGGAAAATATTCGCCTACTGGGTAACACATTCATTCTTAGAGAATAATTCGCCGTGTTTGGAAAGTATTCGCCTACTGGGTTACATATTTATTCTTAGAGAATATTTCGCCGTGTTCGGAAAATATTCGCCTTAGAAAATATTTCGCCGTGTTAATAAAATATTCGCCGTATGTTATGATAACATGTACACTCTAAACTAATTAAGTTACACATAGCAGCCCCACCCTGACCTTGATTCACATCTGTACAAAATGTGTTCTAACTGGACTCCTATTTTCTATTTTCTATTTCATATTTTGAACAGATGATGTGTTGATGTACACAGAGTTGCACTTAGCAATACATACCTACTTACCTACTGTGTATGTAAATTTAAGCATTCATAATTTTCAGATTAAACATATCATAATGGCCTGTTTTTATATCATGAGGGCATCACATAGTACGACAGAGTGAGATTGGGGAACGGACATTTCATCTCGCGACACGTTATATCACGACATTTCATCTCGCGACATTTCGTCCCTGACACTTCATCTCAAAGTACGACACTTCATCTCCTACTGTAATTTGATTGTGCTATAAAGTACGACTTTGATCTCCAGGGTGCGAAGTTTCGTCTCAAGGGTACGGCACTCCATCTCTTACTGTAACTTGATTGTACTGTGAAGTACGAAATTTGATCTCCAGAGTGCGAAGTTTCATCTCAAAGGGTACGGCACTCCATCTCTTACTGCAACTTGATTGTACTGTAAAGTGCATCATTTGACCTCGAAAGTACGACATTTCATATCCAAGGCTACGACACTTCATCTCTGGGTATGGCACCTCTTATCAGGGAAAAACACTTGATATCAGGGTACGTCCCTTTATCTCAGACTGCGACATTTCATCTCAGGGTACGACACTTCATCTCAAAGTATGACACTTCATCTCAGGGTAAAAAATCTCAGACTGCGACACTTCATCTCAGGGTACGACACTTCATCTCTGGTTACGACACTTAAAATCTCAGACTACGATATTTTATCTCTGGATACGACACTTCATCGTAGACTTTTATTCGCTGTGTTAGGAAAATATTCGCCTACTGGGTAACACATTTATTAATACAGAATATTTCGCCGTGTTAGGAAAATATTCGCCTATTGGGCAACACATTCATTCTTAAAGAAATTTTCGCCATGTTTGGAAAATATTCGCTTGCTGGGTATCAAATTTCTTTTTGGAAAACATTTCGCCGTGTTAGATAAAATATTGTCGTATGTTATGATTACAATATGTACACTCTAAGTTACACACATCAACATTCAACCCCACCCTCACCTTGATTCGCATCTGTACAAAATGTGTTCTAACTTGACTCCTGAAATTCTATTTCATATTTTGAACAGATGATGTATTAATGTACAGGAAGTTGCACTTAGCAATCCAGAGCTACTGTGTATTATGTAAATTTAAGCATCAATTATACTTTTCGGATTAAACACAATGTCATGTTATGTCATTTTGGTTCGTTATAGCCTAACAGAGAGCCCGTTTTCATATGATCATAGGAGCATCACATAGTACGACGGAGCGAAGTTTAGTCGTCGAGTCGAGTCGTCGAGTCTAGTCGTCGATTCGAGTCGAGTCGTCGAGTCGAGTCGTCGAGTCGAGTCGTCGAGTCGAGTCGTCGAGTCGTCGAGTCGAGTCGAGTCGTCGAGTCGAGTCGAGTCGTCGAGTCGAGTCGTCGAGTCGAGTCGTCGAGTCGAGTCGTCGAGTCGAGTCGAGTCGTCGAGTCGTCGAGTCGAGTCGTCGAGTCGAGTCGAGTCGTCGAGTCGAGTCGTCGAGTCGAGTCGTCGAGTCGAGTCGTCGAGTCGTCGAGTCGAGTCGTCGAGTCGAGTCGTCGTCGAGTCGAGTCGTCGAGTCGAGTCGTCGAGTCGTCGAGTCGTCGAGTCGTCGAGTCGAGTCGTCGAGTCGAGTCGAGTCGTCGAGTCGTCGAGTCGTCGAGTCGAGTCGTCGAGTCGAGTCGTCGAGTCGAGTCGTCGAGTCGAGTCGTCGAGTCGTCGAGTCGTCGAGTCGAGTCGTCGAGTCGAGTCGTCGAGTCGAGTCGTCGAGTCGAGTCGTCGAGTCGAGTCGTCGAGTCGAGTCGTCGAGTCGAGTCGTCGAGTCGAGTCGTCGAGTCGAGTCGTCGAGTCGAGTCGTCGAGTCGAGTCGAGTCGTCGAGTCGAGTCGTCGAGTCGAGTCGTCGAGTCGAGTCGTCGAGTCGAGTCGTCGAGTCGAGTCGTCGAGTCGAGTCGTCGAGTCGAGTCGTCGAGTCGAGTCGTCGAGTCGAGTCGTCGAGTCGAGTCGTCGAGTCGAGTCGTCGAGTCGAGTCGTCGAGTCGAGTCGTCGAGTCGAGTCGTCGAGTCGAGTCGAGTCGAGTCGAGTCGAGTCGAGTCGTCGAGTCGAGTCGTCGAGTCGAGTCGTCGAGTCGAGTCGTCGAGTCGTCGAGTCGTCGAGTCGTCGAGTCGAGTCGAGTCGTCGAGTCGAGTCGTCGAGTCGAGTCGTCGAGTCGAGTCGAGTCGTCGAGTCGTCGAGTCGTCGAGTCGTCGAGTCGAGTCGTCGAGTCGAGTCGTCGAGTCGAGTCGTCGAGTCGAGTCGTCGAGTCGTCGAGTCGTCGAGTCGAGTCGTCGAGTCGAGTCGAGTCGTCGAGTCGAGTCGTCGAGTCGAGTCGAGTCGTCGAGTCGAGTCGTCGAGTCGAGTCGTCGAGTCGAGTCGTCGAGTCGAGTCGTCGAGTCGAGTCGTCGAGTCGAGTCGTCGAGTCGAGTCGTCGAGTCGAGTCGTCGAGTCGAGTCGTCGAGTCGAGTCGTCGAGTCGAGTCGTCGAGTCGAGTCGAGTCGAGTCGTCGAGTCGAGTCGTCGAGTCGAGTCGTCGAGTCGAGTCGTCGAGTCGAGTCGTCGAGTCGAGTCGTCGAGTCGAGTCGAGTCGTCGAGTCGAGTCGTCGAGTCGAGTCGTCGAGTCGAGTCGTCGAGTCGAGTCGTCGAGTCGAGTCGTCGAGTCGAGTCGTCGAGTCGAGTCGCGAGTCGAGTCGTCGAGTCGAGTCGTCGAGTCGAGTCGAGTCGTCGAGTCGAGTCAAGTCGTCGAGTCGAGTCGAGTCGAGTCGTCGAGTCGAGTCGTCGAGTCGAGTCGTCGAGTCGAGTCGTCGAGTCGAGTCGAGTCGTCGAGTCGAGTCGTCGAGTCGTCGAGTCGAGTCGTCGAGTCGAGTCGTCGAGTCGAGTCGAGTCGTCGAGTCGAGTCGTCGAGTCGAGTCGTCGAGTCGAGTTGTCGAGTCGTCGAGTCGAGTCGTCGAGTCGTCGAGTCGAGTCGTCGAGTCGAGTCGTCGAGTCGAGTCGTCGAGTCGAGTCGTCGAGTCGAGTCGTCGAGTCGAGTCAAGTCGAGTCGAGTCGAGTCGAGTCGAGTCGAGTCGTCGAGTCGAGTCGAGTCGTCGAGTCGTCGAGTCAAGTCGAGTCGAGTCGTCGAGTCGTCGAGTCGAGTCGAGTCGAGTCGAGTCGTCGAGTCGAGTCGTCGAGTCGAGTCGAGTCGAGTCGAGTCGAGTCGAGTCGTCGTCGAGTCGAGTCGCGTCGAGTCGAGTCGAGTCGAGTCGAGTCGAGTCGAGTCGTCGAGTCGAGTCGTCGAGTCAAGTCGAGTCGAGTCGAGTCGAGTCGAGTCGTCGAGTCGAGTCGAGTCGAGTCAAGTCGAGTCAAGTCGAGTCGAGTCGAGTCGTCGAGTCGAGAGTCGAGTCGTCGAGTCGAGTCGAGTCGTCGAGTCGAGTCGAGTCGTCGAGTCGAGTCGTCGAGTCGAGTCGTCGAGTCGAGTCAAGTCGAGTCGAGTCGAGTCGAGTCGAGTCAAGTCGAGTCGAGTCGTCGAGTCGAGTCGAGTCGAGTCGTCGAGTCGAGTCGTCGAGTCGTCGAGTCGTCGAGTCGAGTCAAGTCGAGTCGAGTCGAGTCGAGTCAAGTCGAGTCGAGTCGAGTCGTCGAGTCGAGTCGTCGTCGAGTCGAGTCGAGTCGTCGAGTCGAGTCGTCGAGTCGAGTCGAGTCGAGTCGAGTCGAGTCGTCGAGTCGAGTCGTCGAGTCGAGTCGAGTCGTCGAGTCGTCGAGTCGTCGAGTCGAGTCGAGTCGAGTCGAGTCGTCGAGTCGAGTCGTCGAGTCGAGTCGTCGAGTCGAGTCGTCGAGTCGAGTCGTCGAGTCGAGTCGAGTCGAGTCGAGTCGAGTCGAGTCGTCGAGTCGAGTCGAGTCGAGTCGTCGAGTCGAGTCGAGTCGAGTCGAGTCGAGTCGTCGAGTCGTCGAGTCGAGTCGTCGAGTCGAGTCGTCGAGTCGAGTCGAGTCGAGTCGAGTCGAGTCGTCGAGTCGAGTCAAGTCGAGTCAAGTCGAGTCGAGTCGTCGAGTCGAGTCGTCGAGTCGAGTCGAGTCGAGTCGTCGAGTCGAGTCGTCGAGTCGAGTCGTCGAGTCGAGTCGTCGAGTCGAGTCGTCGAGTCGAGTCGAGTCGTGTCGAGTCGAGTCGTCGAGTCGAGTCGTCGAGTCGAGTCGTCGAGTCGAGTCGAGTCGTCGAGTCGTCGAGTCGAGTCGTCGAGTCGAGTCGTCGAGTCGAGTCGTCGAGTCGAGTCGTCGAGTCGAGTCGAGTCGAGTCGTCGAGTCGAGTCGTCGAGTCGAGTCGAGTCGAGTCGAGTCGTCGAGTCGAGTCGAGTCGAGTCGAGAGTCGAGTCGTCGAGTCGAGTCGAGTCGAGTCGTCGAGTCGAGTCGAGTCGTCGAGTCGAGTCGTCGAGTCGAGTCGTCGAGTCGAGAGTCGAGTCGAGTCGTCGAGTCGAGTCGTCGAGTCGAGTCGTCGAGTCGGAGTCGTCGAGTCGAGTCGTCGAGTCGAGTCGTCGAGTCGAGTCGTCGAGTCGAGTCGTCGAGTCGAGTCGAGTCGAGTCGTCGAGTCGAGTCGTCGAGTCGAGTCGTCGAGTCGAGTCGAGTCGAGTCGAGTCGAGTCGAGTCGTCGAGTCGAGTCGAGTCGAGTCGAGTCGTCGAGTCGAGTCGTCGAGTCGAGTCGTCGAGTCGAGTCGTCGAGTCGCCGAGTCGAGTCGTCGAGTCGAGTCGTCGAGTCGAGTCGAGTCGTCGAGTCGAGTCGTCGAGTCGAGTCGTTGTCGAGTCGAGTCAAGTCGAGTCGAGTCGTTGAGTCGAGTCGTCGAGTCGAGCCGTCGAGTCGAGTCGTCAAGTCGAGTCGTCGAGTCGTCGAGTCGCGTCGAGTCGAGTCGTCGAGTCGAGTCGTCGAGTCGAGTCAAGTCGAGTCGTCGAGTCGAGTCGAGTCGAGTCGAGTCGAGTCGTCGAGTCGAGTCGTCGAGTCGAGTCGAGTCGAGTCGTCGAGTCGAGTCGTCGAGTCGAGTCGTCGAGTCGAGTCGTCGAGTCGAGTCGTCGAGTCGAGTCGTCGAGTCGAGTCGTCGAGTCGAGTCGTCGAGTCGAGTCGTCGAGTCGTCGAGTCGTCGAGTCGAGTCGAGTCAGTCGAGTCGTCGAGTCGAGTCGTCGAGTCGAGTCGAGTCGAGTCGAGTCGTCGAGTCGTCGAGTCGTCGAGTCGTCGAGTCGAGTCGAGTCGAGTCGTCGAGTCGAGTCGTCGAGTCGAGTCGTCGAGTCGAGTCGTCGAGTCGAGCGAGTCGTCGAGTCGAGCCGAGCGAGTCGAGTCGTCGAGTCGAGTCGTCGAGTCGAGTCGTCGAGTCGAGTCGTCGAGTCGAGTCGAGTCGAGTCGAGTCGTCGAGTCGAGTCGAGTCGTCGAGTCGTCGAGTCGAGTCGAGTCGAGTCGTCGAGTCGAGTCGAGTCGAGTCGTTGAGTCGTCGAGTCGTCGAGTCGAGTCGAGTCGTCGAGTCGTCGAGTCGTTGAGTCGTCGAGTCGAGTCGAGTCGGGCTACTTTGATACTGACCTACGGATACTGTGATTACCGGTAATCTTCACTGTGGAGTCGAGTAGTCGAGTCGAGCACTTGGGTGTGTATCTTCATTAATTCCACGAGCTATGAGTGGAATTCATGCAATAAATGCACGAGCTTGCGAGTGCATTTATTGAGCACGGCACGAGCTTGCGAGTGCAATTACGATGGTAATTTACACGACTCGCGTGTATTTACTGTATTATTACCCGCCATATACGTATCAATCAAAGTAGACGGTTTGAAACTTAAGTATTCGAACTTAATGTTTTATGAATAATGGGTCGACTACTTCATAATTGAAACAGGCGAGAATTTTGAACAAATTTGCCAGTGGTTTGTAAAAGTCAGAATCACATCATCATCGTATCGGGTTCAATTCAGCGAATAAGTTCAAAAGTCCAAATGATACAACCAGCGCCCAGCATTGATACATACTGTTAGTGTATGACGTAGTGTATGTTTATGTACTTTGCGAAAATTTTGTTTTGATCTTTCATCATGCCATGAAAAAAATGAACCATGAAAGTTAGCACTCAATCGAAAACAAAACAATTCACACCACAAACATTAATAACAACTGACTCGAGTCAATCTTATGCGGATCTCGTATAGAATCTGCCCTAAAGAAAAACAGGATCACATGAATGTAGTCGCCTTAATCTTTAGAGTGCATCAAAATGTATGTATGTACCTCAGTTGAACAATAAGTTTTGCGCCATAATCATTATCTTCATCCCGATCTAAAAATAAGTAACGAACACTGACAGATAGAAATGACAGCGCACAGAAATAATGTAGTTGAATTTGATAAAACGGAGCAATACACATTACACCCTATATATATGGCGCCATAAGTCTGCGATATATCTCTAAGACTAGATAAATAAACATTGAAGCACGGATGGAGTTATCGAGCCCGTCGTGGAGTCGAGTCGTTATAGTGTTCCTTCTATCGATTTTATCGTTATCTTGTGTCGTCCTATAATATCGTTTAGATAGTCGTATTTCATACATTGTGCTCATATTTACTTTATCTTGTGCTACCGAATGTGCGATTTTTAAGAATAGAAAATATATCCTACCGAACATTATGTGCTCCTTATCGCTATTTTATCTTGTTTTACAGTACATATACGGTTGAGAATAGATTATATCGAATCGTTTTTAATATGAAAAGTGCGATAACAGATATCATGGGAGTGGAGCTTATTATTCTCCTATTTACATCCGCACAGAGATAGCAAATAGGTTAGAATCGTCGATGTTTCAAGTCGAGTGGAGTCAACAGTAGTAATTCAACAGCTGGGAATAGTAATTCAACACTTGAATAGTAATTCAACAGTTGAGGTATAGTAATTACACATTTGACAGTAATTCAACTGCTGGGTACGGTGATATTACATGATTAATATTACTCAAAAATTCGAAAAGTAATTACACTGCAGGGTAATAATATTTGAAATTGAAGGATGCGAAACAATGGACCTGATAAAGCGGTGATAACGATTGATAAAAAGGCAGGGGATTATGCTCGTCCTTGGACTTGAATTTGAAATTGAAGGATGCGAAACAATGGACCTGATAAGCATTGTAAAAGGTTATTTTGGCTGCCGACACGGAACTGACAGGTGTGAGAGGATGGGTCCGAAAAAGCGGTGATAAGCTGTACTTGTAATTCTGGTAAATCACAGTATAATGCAGCAGAAAATGCCAGTTATTATAACTGGTATTCTCCCACTTTGCATTGAACGGTCCGAAAAGATGAAAAACGGTAACTTCATTCCCCAGTCCTGGATCGGGATGATGCGGCTTGTTACCAAGGAAAAACCGTCGAGTACTCCACTCTCCGTATGAGGCTATAACGAGCTGATCATATGATATTATGATGTGTTTAATCTGAAAAATATGAATGCTTAAATTTACATACACAGTAGGTATGTATTGCTAAGTGCAACTTTGTGTACATCAACACATCCTCTGTTCAAAATATGAAATAGAAAATTTTCAGGAGTCCAGTTAGAACACATTTTGTACAGATGTGAATCAAGGTCAGGGTGGGGCTGCTATGTGTAACTTAATTAGTTTAGAGTGTACATGTTATCATAACATACGGCGAATATTTTATTAACACGGCGAAATATTTTCTAAGGCGAATATTTTCCGAACACGGCGAAATATTCTCTAAGAATAAATATGAAACCCAGTACGCGAATACTTTCCAAACACGGCGAATTATTCTCTAAGAATGAATGTGTTACCCAGTAGGCGAATATTTTCCTAACATGGCGAAATAGAGTCTACGAAGATTGTTTATAAAACAGGCGAATAATTGCTTAGCATTGCGTGTGTTTACAAACATGCGACCACTTTTGGCGAATATAATGCTAGTGTGGCGAATATTACCCTGCACTTTTACACGCATTCTTAGAAAGTTAACGCATAGGGTGTGGCCTGTGGCGAATATCATCTTAACAGTGCGATCATTTTTATAGTGTGGCGAATTCAATACCTAGTGTGGCGTTGTTCTAATCTGGCAGGGGGCTTATATGGCCAGTTTTCCTCAGTAACAAGGTAGTTTCGATCCTTCGTTAATTTGAATCCTTCATTTGGCGTTCCACCCGCGCAACCAGAGTAAGTAAAGGTGCAATCCACAAAGTACTGCTTGGAAAATACCACATTTTCTCCCGTCATGGCTTTGTAGACAGCCTCCATTGCCACAGCATTAGGGAATGACCAACACGATCCACAACTAGCCTGGTCTTGAACCTTGGACAACCCGACTTTCTTCTCCCAGTAGTCAAAGTCAGGTCCTGCGGTGTCTTCAGGGGTCAGGGGGTAAGGAGGAGGAGGAAGAGGTGTGGTTTCGTCACCAGGTCTACCAAAAACCCCTCTTTTCTGCACCCTAGCTTCCATATCTTCCATTGCGGTGAGTGTCAGATTAGCATTCCGTCGAGTCACTTCCAGCAACATTTCGTGCTCCTGGTCGTTGTTGACTGCGAATCTGTTGAGTGAGTCGAGTGGTTCTGACAAGCTTCTAACACTCGCATCCACCAGATCTTTGAATTGCACCAGTCTTCGGAATCTCTCGTGGTAATCCCTCTTGTCGATAGGTTGTACCCCGTGTCTCGCGAGAGTATTGCGGAACAGCGTTGCTGTGTCGTCGATGGTTGCTTTAGAAGCAACGGTGACGAGGAAGGCAACGCTAAGTATCACTGTTCGGAGCATCTCAAAAACTGATAAGGAATCGGACGGAAATGAGAAGTAATCTAAGGGTCAGTTTTCCACAGTGTGCTGGATGGTCACCGGAAAAAACTCAAACGGCTAACGAGAAATGACAATAGTTCAACACATCTAATATAATATTTGCGCTGCCTACATATCCGTCAAATGTGACGTCATTTCCATGTCTTACCTTGGTGAATCCCTACTTTTTCTCCAGAAGCCCTTAGTGGTACCCATTCCTTGGTTTAAATGAAATGTTTAACTTCGGTGAGGTGATCGGGCGAGTTGACAACCTCATGAGTTGAACAAAGCGGTTGATTATTGAAAATATACAAAACATGAAAATCAACAGAACATTACGAACGATTATGATAATGTGTTTTATGTAAACAAAAGAAAACTATTAATTTTCACAATGCCATTTTTAAGTATTTAAAATATCAATTTTATCAAAAGTTATATGAAGCCTTACCCAATTCTATTGGAATTTGAAAAAAAGCCTCTGTCAGAGGAGGTCTAAGCACCGATACCCATATTATATACTTATAGTAGCGTAACATAATTCTTGTAATCATAGTGGAGTGTTTTGATTTACCAAATTTCAACTTGCTTCTGATGATCTACTTAATAATGGCACAGTATAATAATTATCATGATTCGTTACAGGGTATGATAAATTGTAAGAATGAATTTGGTGGTTCAGTGTTTTGACCTACACACTGTGCTTGTGCTGTGTGCTCTTTAATTGTACCGACCACAATACGACGCTAATCTATTAATCGATGACGTTTAACGCAATTATCATCGGCTGCATGTGTACATCAGTTAACATTCCTAATGAACCCCGTACATTTAATTTGATGAATTAGGGAACAGCTGTGTAACGGTTATCAAGGACCTAATCAATTCTCAGTAATTCTGGCTCAGAATAACTGAGTTGTGGAGACTTGAGTTGCATCATTCATGTTCTAATGAATCTTTTTATGGCTCGTATATGGACAATGTTACAAATTCGTGTCCTAATCTACAATGTCCCTTACGTAATTTCGATAAATCCATTATCACCGTCTGGACTTTCTTCGCTCGACAAAACCCGTTGACTTTTGTAACAACTTATGCTTCTTTGGGGTATAATAGAATTTCAACATAATGAGCAAGAAATATATCGAATGATTGGTGATTCTAGACTCAGACGCGAAAATACTTGCAAAGGGGCTCCCAAGGGAAAAGAGAAGGCAAATTAAATTAAAGAACTTGCCTACTGACACTAACATACCCCAACATATTTCTTATCTCACCAGCTGATTCCAGTGAGTCTCCTCATATTTTGTGTGTTTGCAGTGGTCTAAAAGTGTTCCGTTGGAAATGTGTAATGATCTATGAGCTGTTTTTGTTTGTTGTTTTTGCTCTCGTCGTTGTTGTTGACGTTGTGGAACCCACGGTGGGGCTGGCAATGTGCCAAAATGCAATATTCACAGAATATGTAAAACAAAAATAATCAATCAAGAGAATTGCCATCTTAAATCTTTTATTAAAACCTTATTAATATTTTAATAACTAAAGTCTACTGTGTAACTAGTAATCATCAGCTTAATTAATACAGCATGTTGTTCGTTCCCTGGTTTCACTTATCACTGGCAATACTTTGTCGCGTTGAATTGATTAAAATTTGCTGGGTAACAGAGAAAATACCTTACTGCAGTTATCATTTTAATTAATTAAAAGAATAATTTGAGCTCAGTAGTAAAAAGAGTTAAAAAGGAAGTCAAATAAACAGTAAATACATTACAGTGCAATGTTTGGTAATAACTTAATAAAAGTGTACACCATACTTTTAAAGTTTTGAATAAAAGCGTTGGTTTCCTATTACTGCAACTATTGGAGAGCTTGGTAGTGTGCTACGTGCACCTTATCTTACCATTCTCCCATATTCATTCTACTTCTATTAAAGAACATGAACCACAGGGAGCAGATCATATCTCTACTTTTATATGGAAACATCATCTGCAATAACAGCTTAAAATGTTCTTAGAATAGCCGCTTACGTCAAAGCTATGAACAGCACTCATCCATCAAACCTACTTGAACTCATCGGTTTATTATTTTATTAATATTCTTTATAGAATTCTCTGAATCACTGAATTAACCTGACACCTTTTATTGAATGTTGAGAATGGTGTACTTTGATGTGAACAGGGCCCTTTTTGCATCGTCTACAGAAACATTCAATGGACGTTAATGTGTGTTCTCAGAACATTTGAGCTTTATTAATCTCTTAATGCCTCAAAGTGTAATTAACCATATTCATAAGTATATAAGTAATATTGAATCTCATAATTTATTTGGATAGAATTTGAATGATTTTACAAGATAACCAACCACTCGGTTCATTGGATTGCAATCAACAAACAATCGAGAAGGATCAAAAAGGAATTTGTTGAACAGCCATTCACGATTTTTCAAAAGACATGTTAAGATGTTATTAACTACATAATATAGATACGTGTGTAAATGGCATGTAAATCAGTAAATGGGATATCTCTACACCTATACGATCACCATACCGCAGGACCAACTGATTTAGGACTAATCATCTACTCAAAGTAGCAATTGAGCCGTGAATAACCACTTCCTGTTCGGGGCGCGGTGTGTTTGAAAATACACGGCAAGAAGTGTAACTCCTGTGATTATCAAATCACCGGGCTCCACGTATATCATATAAACGCTGTGTTTAGGTGGAAATGTCACGTTATCGTGTAATTTTAAGCGTTGATAATCACGCCAAATTGTAGATTATCTACTTACTTACTTTTTTTATTTTTATTTTTTTATTATTTTTATTATTTTTATTATTTAACTAGCCAAGACTCGCCGGATACTCCCCATTTGGGGTGTTTGGGCAATGGGCTTGGTTATGGAATACTCTCCTTGTATTGTCAAACGTCGTCTGGCCCCCGCGAGGGAGTCAGACAACGTCGGACAATCTCTGTACCCCCTTTTGTTTCCCAATTTGTTTCCCCATTCCCCGTTGGTTTCCCCATAATGAATTACTTCTTAATTTAGGTTTCTATTGAAGAGCATTTGCTGATCTAAGAGTGTCTTCTATAACGGTATACTAGCGTCTTAGCGCCCATTGCATCTATATGTATTTCTACAGTTATCGAAAATTCCACCCCTTACATCGGTTCCCTTCCCTTTTCTTGCGTCTTGCGCCCATTGTGTTGAATTTTAGGAGTGTTATCCAATGCCGGAAAGGAGAACCACTTACCTGGAGAGTCGCCAAACTCTCCAGGTAAGGTACTTACTTACTTGAGTAACTTACGGTTATTTGCAATACCTCTACTCCAGAGTCAGACTTGTCCCAGACTGCACCTGCTGCAGCTGTGTTTTTCTTGCTTCAGTCGAGCCTAGAGTTGTCGTCTGCACAGCAGTATATCCCCTAACACACTAACATGATCAGGGGGTTACTAACTCTCTAACAGGGAGGCAATCTGGGAAACTGTATGACGATAATTTAGCCACTTCCACCCCTCTCTGATTCCTAAATTCCAGCACCACGCCTCCTACACAACGTGTTATTTCAGGACCTGTGTGTGGAGCCAGCGACTTCATGGTTTGGAGTATCCGAGATGAGCTGAAGAGCACGGAGTGCGTCTTGGGAAAAGACACGAAGTACGAGAGGAAGAAACCCACCACCCACTGCCGGATTGGGTCCGATTACAAGCGATACGTGGAGGACAAGCCCTGCCCTTGCCAGGCTACAGACTTCGAGTGGTGGGTGTTTGACAAGCGTATTAATTGATTTGATCTGGGAAGTGTTTATAATCTCTATCTCCGAGGTTTTACTTCATCTTACTCATGCGCTCTCGCTCTCACACTTTTCCTCCTGTTATCCACGGTCCCACTGTATCCCTGCATCGTCCACCTCCCCCTATTCTCTCCACCCTCTCTCACTTACATCTCTTTCACCCGTCCCCACTCGCCCCCACTAACCCCCACTCACCTTCACTCTAGTGTCCTCAGTGACTTCTAGTTTCAACATCCTCTAACTCATCCTCATCTCCCTCACCTTTCTCTCATCCTAACTCACTTCAGGAAAACAAAATATTAATCAGGAAAACAAAATATTAATCAATTTCTTGGCACCTTTACAATCAAATTATAGAATAAATATATTTTATATCTGTGAAATAGTGCTGCCTTTCTTAAAAGTGAGCTCTGATGATCACTCTAACCCACTCTCTAACTCTCAGTGACTTCCTGTTTCAACACCACTCTGACACCTCTTACAACAGTTTAATACCCTCAGTGACTCACTCTCCACTCACTTCCCACTCCAAAAACCACAGTGACTCACTTTCACTCTAATAACCTCAGTGACTTCCTGTTTCAACATCCACTCTTATACCCTCAGTGACTTCCTGTTTCAACATCCTCTCTTATACCCTCAGTGACTTCCTGTTTCAACATCCACTCTTATACCCTCAGTGACTTCCTGTTTCAACATCCACTCATATACCCTCAGTGACTTCCTGTTTCAACATCCACTCTTATACCCTCAGTGACTTCCTGTTTCAACGGGAGAGTGCAGGGGAGCCGTGTCTCATGGTGGAAGGAACAGAGATGAAATGGTTTATACCTGATGACTGTCCACCAGGCGGGAAATACAACATGACCATGGGCTACATCAAGATAGAGGGTGACCAGTGTAAGGGGGGAGAGGAGGCCATCTTCTCTCCTAAGTTGAAGGATTGTCCAGATCAAGGTGAGTGGAAAAGAGGCTCAATATTTTCTATAGTTTGTAGAGTTTTGATTTTTAAATGAAAATCTATACTCAAGTTTTAATGGAATGCTAAATTGATTATAATTTGAATACAAAAGTTATTAGTACCATCATATTCTTCATTCTTACCATAGCTTCCGAACTGCCCTCATTTTGAGAGGGCGCCCTCTCATGCCCTCTTTTTGCCCTCCTTTTTGGGTCTTGCCCTCCGAGCCCTCCTTTTTGCCCTCTTTAAGGCCCAATTTGCCCTCCTTTTTGATCCTTCCCAAAATACACTTATCATTCACGGCCTAAAATAGGTCTTTTTGGGTGGTTTCCAAAAAAAAAAAAAGGTCGACCATATATTTCGACCATATATTTCGACCATATATTTCGGGAATACACCTTAAAAGCACTATCTCGGATTGATTTTGTAAATACACTTTTACTGAATTCACCTAAAATACACCTTTAGTTCCTGAAATACACCCATGATTTTGAAAATACACCTAATAAGCACTATCTCGGATTGATTTTGCAAATACACTTTTACTGCATCACCTAAAATACACCTTTAGTTCCTGAAATACACCCATCATTTTGAAAATACACCTAATAAGCACTATCTCGGATTGATTTTGCAAATACACTTTTACTGCATTCACCTAAAATACACCTTTAGTTCCTGAAATACACTCATTATTCTGAAAATACACCTAATAAGCACTATCTCGGATTGGGTTTTTGAGGCGGTCTCCAAAAAAAAAAGAAAAAAAGTCGCCACTTTTTGGTAGCACATTGCCCTCCTTTTTCGTTGATTTGCCCTCCTTTTTGGGCCAAAAAATGCCCTCCGAACGGATTTTCAGGGGTCGGAAGCTATGATTCTTACTTTCTTATAGCTAAATAATTATAGAATACAACCCGCTGCTGTCCTTTGACAGAACTCGCAACTGTTCTGTCAGGGAAATAAAATGGCCGTAAACGGTAAAATACAGTCAAAATGGGCCCTTGCTATGAAAGCGACATTTCCTGTAATATTCACCAACTTGTCATTCACATGGCTGACCACCTTAATTTTGTTCCTTGTTTATATTGAAAATTGGATAACCTTTTCGCGATCACAAGGAACGTTTGTTATCATAAAGAAGGACGGTCGCACATTTGCTTTCGGTTGTAGTAGCGCGCGGCGTGTTATATCGATGTCTAAGCACGACCGTTTCTTTTTGGGTTTTGTGGAATTCTTTATATTGATGAATTAAATTATATAAATTGAATAAAATCAAATTAAATGAACTGAACCCTAACATCATTGGGAATCCACATTTTGATTTGGGGGAAATAATTCTGGGGATCGAAATTAAGGTACATGAAAATAGGCTTTTCGTCTTCAATTTATTTTATCCATTCAACTCACAGTATTCCTAGACTAGCTTTTGTTTTCGACTTTCGTTATGAAGTTATGATGTAATGTAGTAAATTGTAGGAGTAGCTTTTACACGTACATAGAAAGGAAATAAAGAGGACTGTGTGTCATTAGGCACCTAATGGTAATGTTCTACAAATTGCAAGTTGTAAAGAAGTACAATAGAGTTCCAGAGGTTTTCGTTGTTCTCGAAAATCCGCCTGTAAATACTGTAAGATTGCACTAATTGAAATGCTCATTTGATTGGTGGATTCCAATAATTCAAAAGCCATCAGGTGCATAACTTCTTCTAACTTCAGTAATATGGCTGCTGCCTTACGCACGTATTTTTATCTACAGTAGGGTGTCAGAATTATTGGCGCGTTTCAGCGCGCGCGTTTCACAGACGTTTCGCAGTGACAACTTTAATCAGCCATTACAAGTGATCATGTGACTCAATGTTAGTTTTCCGATTGTCAGCGGTAAGTGTAGGCACAAGGTGTTTCGTCAGATATATCCTAAGTCAATTTTATCGAATTTATCACCATTTATGGTGAAAAGTGTGACACCAATCAGCACTTTAATACATACAGTACGGAAGTGCTAATCATGATCAGCAATCATCCGTGTCTCAATAGTTAGTAGGAAAAGCAAAAAATAATAATTAGTAAACTGAAAACATATATCATGCTTATAGATTTATGAAAGAGCCATGCCCGATTTAATGAATCGGGCATGAAGTAATCCATGGTGTATGGTAGAGATGCAATAACAGTGTTACAGTGTAGGAGATTGTGAGACCGCCTATTTCTGATAGATTACAAATGCGAGGAAACAAACTGCAATTCATTTCAGCTCTGGATAACCTGACGATATCCGCTGACCCTGGTATTTCTGTTGCGTTGGGAACTACCATCAACTTCAGAGCTGAGACGACGAGCTTTGTAGACGACGTGTACTTTCTCTGGTACATCGACTCTGAGACTTCCTACTCCGGACACGGCGTCAAAGGGACGAAGTTCAGCCACCAATTCAAAGAGTAAGTTTAGTCTCGGGCCTTCATTTTCGATGTTATCCCTTCTAAATCGAAACACTTGATAGTTTGTTATTGCAATGGTATCTACAGTTTCTTCACTATCAGACACTCTACCTACAGTGTACACATGCAGTGTATACAAACAATAGCTATCCCCCACCTCCATACCCACTCCCCCGCAGGGCTGGCACGTACGTAGTGTCGCTGGCAGCAAATAACGGGGCGGGGCCCCAGGTGGAAATGGTGGTGGTGAACGTGGACGCGCCTATAGCCGGCCTCACCATCCAGCAGGAGCCTGAGGACCCCGCAGTGGGCGAGGGGGTCATCTTCATCGTCACTACCACTGACGAGTCTAAGAGCGTCGATGTGAGTGGGGATTGTACAGTTCAGAGGTGGAAGTCTTAACCCCTTAATTCCTTGATCTTTTTATTAATATTCGGTCGCAAGGGTTCACCAGGGCATCAGGCATCAGCCAGTTTCACCAGGGGCATAATTACATATTAGATAGACTATAGAAGTCGGTTTTTGCATCACGAAAGTTGATATACTATTTACGATTTATACAAAAGAATTCGGTTGAGTCTCTGGTATTTCCTGAACCCACCTCTCTCCCAGATCTCGAGGATGAAGTACCAGTGGACGATAAAGGAGGGCCCGGATGGTGCCACTGTGATGAACTCCATGCTGCCCATCCTCCTGCACACCTTCAACACCCCGGGGCAGCAGACCGTGTCTGTGGCGGTGTCTAACTCCGTGGACAGTGTTAACCTCACCTCCAAGTTCCTTGTGTCTGGTGAGTTATACTATCACCTCCAAGTTCCTTGTGTCTGGTGAGTTATACTATCACCTCCAAGTTCCTTGTGTCTGGTGAGTTATACTATCATGTCTAAAGTTACCCTGTTTTTGGGAATTGAACAAAATACCGTTGCTCAAAATTGTGCTTGTCCTCCACGATGTTTTCTTTATCATGCAGTGAGATGAACAAACCCTTTTATGGTATGAGGGCGAAAAATACGTCTCCTTTGTCATTTGTAACGTATTTACAACTCAGAATGTTTCGGTTCTCTTCTTGACTGGAATTTATAATATTTGATGGCACAGAAGCATTAAGCACATAATATAGACTCCCTTGACAATTTCATCGGTGTCTTTGATATATGACCCTTGCCTGATCGGGCTCAATATTGATAAATACCTTCCCCTTACGGGATGCAGGTCTAAACTGGATGCATACCTCGGGATAAGCCCTCGCGATGTACCCGATATAGGCGTGGGCCAATCTGTTTTACACTGCCATGCATTCTAGTAATTTTTTCCGAGTGAAGGAGTAAGAAAAACTAGAGTTGTCACTACTCTGCCAACTCCCCTCTGATCTGACTGTAACGTCCCTGTCCTGTGTCCCGGTCAGTAGCACGAGTATCCAAGTGGTATGGAACCCACCCACTCTCAGACCCGGCCTTGTGTCCGCTTACACTCTCAAATACTTTGGGTAATGTCCTGACTTTGTTACCAATTCAGTAATATCATATCTCTAATGCAGTGGAGTATATTGACTATTGGATCTTATTCCAATGTTACGCATTTCTGCACACGTGTTTGATATAATATGAAGATTAACTATGCCCTCTGCCCCTAGACCGAGCATGACAACCTGGCACCAGATGTCCCTGGGAGTAAACGCCAGCTCCCACCACTACCGTGTAAACGACCTGACCCCCAGTACCACCTACGAGTTCATCATGGTTACCACCAGCAGTGGAGGCGGCATGAGCGAAGACAGTGACAAAGTGTCTGCTACCACACTCCCTGACAGTAAGTGTCTGCTACCACACTCACTGACAGTAAGTGCCTGCTACCACACTCCCTGACAGTAAGTGTCTGCTACCACAATCCCTGACAGTAAGTGTCTGCTACCACACTCCCTCACAGTAAGTGTCTGCTACCACACTCCCTGACAGTAAGTGTCTGCTACCACACTCCCTGACAGTAAGTGCCTGCTACCACACTCCCTGACAGTAAGTGTCTGTTACCACACTCCCTGACAGTAAGTGTCTGCTACCACACACCCTGACAGTAAGTGTCTGCTACCACACTCCCTGACAGTAAGTGTCTGCTACCACACTCCCTGACAGTAAGTGCCTGCTACCACACTCCCTGACAGTAAGTGTCTGCTACCACACTCCCTGACAGTAAGTGTCTGCTACCACACTCCCTGACATTAAGTGTCTGCTACCACACTCCCTGACAGTAAGTGTCTGCTACCACACTCCCTGACAGTAAGTGTCTGCTACCACACTCCCTGACAGTAAGTGTCTGCTACCACACTCCCTGACAGTAAGTGCCTGCTACCACACTCCCTGACAGTAAGTGTCTGCTACCACACTCCCTGATAGTAAGTGTCTGCTACCACACTCTCTGACAGTAAGTGTCTGCTACCACTCTCCCTGACAGTAAGTGTCTGCTACCGAACTCCCTGACAGTAAGTGTCTGCTACCACACCCTGACAGTAAGTGTCTGCTACCACACTCCCTGATAGTAAGTGTCTGCTACCACACTCCCTGACAGTAAGTGTCTGCTACCACACTCCCTGACAGTAAGTGTCTGCTACCACACTCCTTGACAGTAAGTGTCTGCTACCACACTCCCTGACAGTAAGTGTCTGCTACCACACTCCCTGACAGTAAGTGTCTGCTACCACACTCCCTGACAGTAAGTGTCTGCTACCACACTCCCTGACAGTAAGTGTCTACTACCACACTCCCTGACAGTAAGTGTCTGCTACCACACTCCCTGACAGTAAGTGTCTGCTACCACACTCCCTGACAGTAAGTGTCTGCTACCACACTCCCTGACAGTAAGTGTCTGCTACCACACTCCCTGATAGTAAGTGTCTGCTACCACACTCCCTGACAGTAAGTGTCTGCTACCACACTCCCTGACAGTAAGTGTCTGCTACCACACTCCCTGACAGTTAGTGTCTGCTACCACACTCCCTGACAGTAAGTGTCTGCTACCACACTCCCTGACAGTTAGTGTCTGCTACCACACTCCCTGACAGTAAGTGTCTGCTACCACACTCCCTGACAGTAAGTGTCTGCTACCACACTCCCTGACAGTAAGTGTCTGCTACCACACTCTCTGACAGTAAGTGTCTGCTACCACACTCCCTGACAGTAAGTGTCTGCTACCACACTCCCTGACAGTAAGTGTATGCTACCACACTCCCTGACAGTAAGTGTCTGCTACCACACTCCCTGACAGTAAGTATCTGCTACCACACTCTCTGACAGTAAGTGTCTGCTACCACACTCCCTGACAGTAATTGTCTGCTACCACACTCCCTGACAGTAAGTGTCTGCTATCACACTCCCTGACAGTAAGTGTCTGCTACCCTCACACTCCCTGACACCCTGACAGTAAGTGTCTGCTACCACACTCCCTGACAGTAAGTGTCTGCTACCACACTCCCTGACAGTAAGTGTCTGCTACCACACTCCCTGACAGTAAGTGTCTGCTACCACACTCCCTGACAGTAAGTGTCTGCTACCACACTCCCTGACAGTAAGTGTCTGCTACCACACTCTCTGACAGTAAGTGTCTGCTACCACTCTCCCTGACAGTAAGTGTCTGCTACCGAACTCCCTGACAGTAAGTGTCTGCTACCACACCCTGACAGTAAGTGTCTGCTACCACACCCTGACAGTAAGTGTCTGCTACCACGCTCCCTGACAGTAAGTGTCTGCTACCACACTCCCTGACAGTAAGTGTCTGCTACCACACTCCCTGACAGTAAGTGTCTGCTACCACACCCTGACAGTAAGTGTCTGCTACCACACTCCTGACAGTAAGTGTCTGCTACCACACTCCCTGACAGTAAGTGTCTGCTACCACACTCCCCTTGACAGTAAGTGTCTGCTACCACACTCCCTGACAGTAAGTGTCTGCTACCACACTCCCTGACAGTAAGTGTCTGCTACCACACTCCCTGACAGTAAGTGTCTGCTACCACACTCCCTGACAGTAAGTGTCTGCTACCACACTCCCTGACAGTAAGTGTCTGCTACCACAGTAAGTGTGTCTGCTACCACACCCTGACAGTAGCAAGTGTCTGCTACCACACTCCCTGACAGTAAGTGTCTGCTACCACACTCCCCTGACAGTAAGTGTCTGCTACCACACTCCCTGACAGTAAGTGTCTGCTACCACACTCCCTGACAGTAAGTGTCTGCTACCACTCAGTAAGTGTCTGCTACCACACTCCCTGACAGTAAGTGTGTCTGCTACCACTCCCCTGACAGTAAGTGTCTGCTACCACACTCCCTGACAGTAAGTGTCTGCTACCACACCCCTGACAGTAAGTGTCTGCTACCACACTCCCTGACAGTAAGTGTCTGCTACCACACTCCCTGACAGTAAGTGTCTGCTACCACACTCCCTGACAGTAAGTGTCTGCTACCACACTCCCTGACAGTAAGTGTCTGCTACCACCCCTGACACTCCCTGACAGTAAGTGTCTGCTACCACACTCCCTGACAGTAAGTGTCTGCTACCACACTCCCTGACAGTAAGTGTCTGCTACCACACTCCCTGACAGTAAGTGTCTGCTACCACACTCCCTGACAGTAAGTGTCTGCTACCACACTCCCTGACAGTAAGTGTCTGCTACCACACTCCCTGACAGTAAGTGTCTGCTACCACACTCCCTGACAGTAAGTGTCTGCTACCACACTCCTGACAGTAAGTGTCTACCACACTCCCTGACAGTAAGTGTCTGCTACCACACTCCCTGACAGTAAGTGTCTACCACACTACAGTAAGTGT
Organism: Beroe forskalii; assembly: GCA_011033025.1. Lineage (NCBI taxonomy): Eukaryota > Metazoa > Ctenophora > Nuda > Beroida > Beroidae > Beroe > Beroe forskalii. Next base: position 6,288 of record WFMF01000770.1, on the reverse strand, counting down.
CTACCACACTCCCTGACAGTAAGTGTCTGCTACCACACTCCCTGACAGTAAGTGTCTGCTACCACACTCCCTGACAGTAAGTGTCTGCTACCACACCCTGACAGTAAGTGTCTGCTACCACACTCCCTGACAGTAAGTGTCTGCTACCACACCCTGACAGTAAGTGTCTGCTACCACACTCCCTGACAGTAAGTGTCTGCTACCACACCCTGACAGTGCTACCACACTCCTGACAGTAAGTGTCTGCTACCACACTCCCTGACAGTAAGTGTCTGCTACCACACTCCCTGACAGTAAGTGTCTGCTACCACACTCCCTGACAGTAAGTGTCTGCTACCACACTCCCTGACAGTAAGTGTCTGCTACCACACTCCCTGACAGTAAGTGTCTGCTACCACACACTCCCTGACAGTAAGTGTCTGCTACCACACTCCCTGACAGTAAGTGTCTGCTACCACACCCCTGACAGTAAGTGTCTGCTACCACCCCTGACAGTAAGTGTCTGCTACCACACTCCCTGACAGTAAGTGTCTGCTACCACACTCCCTGACAGTAAGTGTCTGCTACCACACTCCCTGACAGTAAGTGTCTGCTACCACACCCTGACAGTAAGTGTCTGCTACCACACTCCCTGACAGTAAGTGTCTGCTACCACACTCCCTGACAGTAAGTGTCTGCTACCACACTCCCTGACAGTAAGTGTCTGCTACCACACTCTTGACAGTAAGTGTCTGCTACCACACTCCCTGACAGTAAGTGTCTGCTACCACACTCCCTGACAGTAAGTGTCTGCTACCACACTCCCTGACAGTAAGTGTCTGCTACCACACTCCCTGACAGTAAGTGTCTGCTACCACACCCTGACAGTAAGTGTCTGCTACCATGCTCCCTGACAGTAAGTGTCTGCTACCACACTCCCTGACAGTAAGTGTCTGCTACCACACTCCCTGACAGTAAGTGTCTGCTACCACACTCCCTGACAGTAAGTGTCTGCTACCACACTCCCTGACAGTAAGTGTCTGCTACCACACTCCCTGACAGTAAGTGTCTGCTACCACACTCCCTGACAGTAAGTGTCTGCTACCACACTCTCTGACAGTAAGTGTCTGCTACCACACCCTGACAGTAAGTGTCTGCTACCACACCCTGACAGTAAGTGTCTGCTACCACACTCCCTGACAGTAAGTGTCTGCTACCACACTCCCTGACAGTAAGTGTCTGCTACCACACTCCCTGACAGTAAGTGTCTGCTACCACACTCCCTGACAGTAAGTGTCTGCTACCACACTCCCTGACAGTAAGTGTCTGCTACCACACTCCCTGACAGTAAGTGTCTGCTACCACTCAGTAAGTGTCTACTACCACACTCCCTGACAGTTAGTGTCTGCTACCACACTCTCTGACAGTAAGTGTCTGCTACCACACTCCCTGACAGTAAGTATCTGCTACCACACTCCCTGACAGTAAGTGTCTGCTACCACACTCCCTGACAGTTAGTGTCTGCTACCACACCCCCTGACAGTAAGTGTCTGCTACCACACCCTGACAGTAAGTGTCTGCTACCACACTCCCTGACAGTAAGTGTCTGCTACCACACTCCCTAACAGTAAGTGTCTGCTACCACACTCCGTGACAGTAAGTGTCTGCTACCACACTCCCTGACAGTAAGTGTATGCTACCACACTCCCTGACAGTAAGTGTCTGCTACCACACTCCCTGACAGTAAGTGTCTGCTACCACACTCCCTGACAGTAAGTGTCTGCTACCACACTCCCTGACAGTAAGTGTCTGCTACCACACTCCCTGACAGTAAGTGTCTGCTACCACACTCCCTGACAGTAAGTGTCTGCTACCACACCCTGACAGTAAGTGTCTGCTACCACACTCCCTGACAGTAAGTGTCTGCTACCACACTCCCTGACAGTAAGTGTCTGCTACCACACTCCCTGACAGTAAGTGTCTGCTACCACACACCCCGACAGTGTCTGCTACCACACCCCTGACAGTAGTGTCTGCTACCACACTCCCCTGACAGTACTCCCACTCCCTGACAGTAAGTGTCTGCTACCACTCCCTGACAGTAAGTGTCACTTACTCCCTGACAGTAAGTGTCTGCTACCACACTCCCTGACAGTAAGTGTCTGCTACCACACTCCCTGACAGTAAGTGTCTGCTACCACACTCCCTGACAGTAAGTGTCTGCTACCACACCCCTGACAGTAAGTGTCTGCTACCACACTCCCTGACAGTAAGTGTCTGCTACCACACTCCCTGACAGTAAGTGTCTGCTACCACACTCCCTGACAGTTAGTGTCTGCTACCACACTCCCTGACAGTAAGTGTCTGCTACCACACTCCCTGACAGTAAGTGTCTGCTACCACACTCCCTGACAGTAAGTGTCTGCTACCACACCCCTGACAGTAAGTGTCTGCTACCACACTCCCTGACAGTAAGTGTCTGCTACCACACTCCTGACAGTAAGTGTCTGCTACCACACCCCTGACAGTAAGTGTCTGCTACCACACCCCTGACAGTAAGTGTCTGCTACCACACTCCCTGACAGTAAGTGTCTGCTACCACACCCCTGACAGTAAGTGTCTGCTACCACACTCCCTGACAGTAAGTGTCTGCTACCACACCCCTGACAGTTAGTGTCTGCTACCAGTGACAGTAAGTCTGCTACCACACTCCCTGACAGTAAGTGTCTGCTACCACACTCCCTGACAGTAAGTGTCTGCTACCACACTCCCTGACAGTAAGTGTCTGCTACCACACTCCCTGACAGTAAGTGTCTGCTACCACACCCTGACAGTAAGTGTCTGCTACCACACTCCCCTGACAGTAAGTGTCTGCTACCACACTCCCTGTAAGTGTCTACCACACTCCCTGACAGTAGTGTCTGCTACCACACTCCCTGACAGTAAGTGTCTGCTACCACACCCCCTGACAGTAAGTGTCTGCTACCACACTCCCTGACAGTAAGTGTCTGCTACCACACTCCCTGACAGTAAGTGTCTGCCACCCCTGACAGTAAGTGTCTGCTACCACACCCCTGACAGTAAGTGTCTGCTACCACACTCCCTGACAGTAAGTGTCTGCTACCACACCCCTGACAGTAAGTGTCTGCTACCACACTCCCTGACAGTAAGTGTCTGCTACCACACTCCCTGACAGTAAGTGTCTGCTACCACACTCCCTGACAGTAAGTGTCTGCTACCACACTCCCTGACAGTAAGTGTCTGCTACCACACTCCCTGACAGTAAGTGTCTGCTACCACACTCCCTGACAGTAAGTGTCTGCTACCACACTCCCTGACAGTAAGTGTCTGCTACCACTCCCTGACATTAAGTGTCTGCTACCACTCCCTGACAGTTAGTGTCTGCTACCACACTCTCTGACAGTAAGTGTCTGCTACCACACTCCCTGACAGTAAGTGTCTGCTACCACACTCCCTGACAGTAAGTGTCTGCTACCACACCCCCTGACAGTAAGTGTCTGCTACCACACTCCCTGACAGTAAGTGTCTGCTACCACACTCCCTGACAGTAAGTGTCTGCTACCACACTCCCTGACAGTAAGTGTCTGCTACCACACTCCCTGACAGTAAGTGTCTGCTACCACACTCCCTGACAGTAAGTGTCTGCTACCACACTCCCTGACAGTAAGTGTCTGCTACCACACTCCCTGACAGTAAGTGTCTGCTACCACACTCCCTGACAGTAAGTGTCTGCTACCACACACCCTGACAGTAAGTGTCTGCTACCACACCCTGACAGTAAGTGTCTGCTACCACACCCTGACAGTAAGTTTCTGCTACCACACACCCTGACAGTAAGTGTCTGCTACCACACTCCCTGACAGTAAGTGTCTGCTACCACACCCTGACAGTAAGTGTCTGCTACCACACTCCCTGACAGTAAGTGTCTGCTACCACACTCCCTGACAGTAAGTGTCTGCTACCACACTCCCTGACAGTAAGTGTCTGCTACCACACCCTGACAGTAAGTGTCTACCACACACCCTGACAGTAAGTGTCTGCTACCACACTCCCTGACAGTAAGTGTCTGCCCACACCTGACTACCACCACACCCTGACAGTAAGTGTCTGCTACCACACTCCCTGACAGTAAGTGTCTGCTACCACACTCCCTGACAGTAAGTGTCTGCTACCACACCCCTGACAGTAAGTGTCTGCTACCACACCCCTGACAGTAAGTGTCTGCTACCACACTCCCTGACAGTAAGTGTCTGCTACCACACCCCTGACAGTAAGTGTCTGCTACCACACTCCCTGACAGTAAGTGTCTGCTACCACACTCCTGACAGTAAGTGTCTGCTACCACACCCCTGACAGTAAGTGTCTGCTACCACACTCCCTGACATTAAGTGTAAGTGTCTGCTACCACACTCCCTGACAGTAAGTGTCTGCTACCACACTCCCTGACAGTAAGTGTGTCTGACAGTGTCTACCACACTCCCTGACAGTAAGTGTCTGCTACCACACTCCCTGACAGTAAGTGTCTGCTCCCTGACAGTAAGTGTCTACCACACTCCCTGACAGTAAGTGTCTGCTACCACACTCCCTGACAGTAAGTGTCTGCTACCACACTCCTTGACAGTAAGTGTCTGCTACCACACTCCCTGACAGTAAGTGTCTGCTACCACACTCCCTGACAGTAGTGTCTGCTACCACACTCCCTGACAGTAAGTGTCTGCTACCACACTCCCTGACAGTAAGTGTCTGCTACCACGCTCCCTGACAGTAAGTGTCTGCTACCACACTCCCTGACAGTAAGTGTCTGCTACAACACACCCTGACAGTAAGTGTCTGCTACCACACTCCCTGACAGTAAGTGTCTGCTACCACACTCCTGACAGTAAGTGTCTGCTACCACACCCCCTGACAGTAAGTGTCTGCTACCACACCCCTGACAGTAAGTGTCTGCTACCACACTCCCTGACAGTAAGTGTCTGCTACCACACTCCCTGACAGTAAGTGTCTGCTACCACTCCCTGACATTAAGTGTCTGCTACCACTCCCTGACAGTATGTGTCTGCTACCACACTCCCTGACAGTAAGTGTCTGCTACCACACTCCCTGACAGTAAGTGTCTGCTACCACACTCCCTGACAGTAAGTGTCTGCTACCACACTCCCTGACAGTAAGTATCTACTACCACACTCCCAGACAGTAAGTGTCTACTACCACACTCCCTGACAGTAAGTGTCTGCTACCACACTCCCTGACAGTAAGTGTCTGCTACCACACTCCTTGACAGTAAGTGTCTGCTACCACACTCCCTGACAGTAAGTGTCTGCTACCACACTCCCTGACAGTAAGTTTCTGCTACCACACTCCCTGACAGTAAGTGACTGCTATCACACTCCCTGACAGTAAGTGTCTGCTACCACGCTCCCTGACAGTAAGTGTCTGCTACCACGCTCCCTGACAGTAAGTGTCTGCTACCACACTCCTTGACAGTAAGTGTCTGCTACCACACTCCCTGACAGTAAGTTTCTGCTACCACACTCCCTGACAGTAAGTGTCTGCTACCACACTCCTTGACAGTAAGTGTCTGCTCCCTCCCTGACAGTAAGTGTCTGCTACCACACTCCCTGACAGTTGGTGTCTGCTACCACACTCCCTGACAGTAAGTGTCTGCTACCACACTCCCTGACAGTAAGTGTGCTACCATGCTCCCTGACAGTAAGTGTCTGCTACCACACTCCCTGACAGTAAGTGTCTGCTGCCACACTCTCCCTCAGTAAGTGTCTGCTACCACACTCCCTGACAGTCAGTGTCTGCTACCACACTCCTGACAGTAAGTGTCTGCTACCACACCCTGACAGTAAAGTGTCTGCTAACACACCCTGACATTAAGTGTCTGCTACCACTCCCTGACAGTAAGTGTCTGCTACCACCTCCCTGACAGTAGTGTCTGCTCCACACTCCCGACAGTAAGTGTCTGCTACCACACTCCCTGACAGTAAGTGTCTGCCCACACTCCTGACAGTAAGTGTCTGCTACCACACTCCTGACGGTAAAAGTGTCTGCTACCACACTCCCTGACAGTAGTGTCTGCTACCACACCCCTGACAGTAAGTGTCTGCCACACCACACTGCCCCCCTGACAGTAAGTGTCTGCTACCACACCCCTGACAGTAAGTGTCTGCTACCACTCCCTGACAGTAGTGTCTGCTACACACACACCCTGACAGTAGTGTCTGCTACCACACTCCCTGACGGTAAGTGTCTGCTACCACACCCTGACAGTAAGTTTCTGCT